>PVIR01006106.1:0-68211 GCA_004026965.1 Petromus typicus
GTTGGAGTTTCGGGTATGTCCCAATCAGTCCAACAAAGTCAAGCTGCCTAGAGCAAGACAAAAAAGAAAGTAGACCTCCATTATGCTCATATGTCTTTAGAGGTGTTTTTTCTCAAAGTATGACCCACCCAGAGATCATCTGCTTCTGACAATCTCCGCCAAATGCCTAGGCCCACTCCAGACCACAGCCAATCTCTGTGGGAAACGTCTAGAAATGTGCCCCTTAATCAATTCCCTGCGCAGTAGTGGTGCACATCAAGTTTTAGAATTTTAATTCTCCCCTCCTTTGATGTGAGGTGTCTGTCCTCCTCCTGTGCCTTCTGGTGGAGTTGATCCTCCTTTGTATCACTTTCTCAAGAGGGCATTTTTTCTCATTTGCCTTGGTAGGAGCTGTGTTCTTTCATTCTTTTTTTGTGGATGTGGGTGGTTCTCATATCCTTCCTTTTAGAACCTCTTTTCTACTCCCCTTTTACCAAAAGCACACAGTAGGCTGGGCGTGGTGGTGCACACCTATCATTTACCACTCAGGAGGCAGAAGCAGGAGGATCACTACGAGTTCAAGGTCATCCTAGGCTACATGGTGAGTTCAGGGCCAGCCTGCACTACAGAGTGGAGACCCTGTCTCAAAAAAAAAAAAAAAAAAAAAAGCATAAGATAAACTCTTGAAATTTATTATCTCTAACCAATATTAGTTATTATTTTGGCAAATACTTTGTCAAAATGGAATTGAATTCTGAGATTCTTGATCAGGGTGCAGAAGTAGAGCAAAGTGAGAGAGTTACAGGCATATACAAATGTTTATGTTGTATCTGTTATGCATTGTGCTATCACTTCCTCTTTTTGTCCTTTGCTCTCCTTTCTTTTCATCTTCCCTTCTCTGTCTGTGTGTCTCTGTTTTCTCTCTTCTCTTTTTTTTTTCTATTTCACCCTTGATATCACATCAAGTACTTAGTGACTTAAATCTTTGAATTGACCACTGTCTCCAACCTTATTCTCTGTTCAGAGAACAAAGAAAGACAGAGACAAGAATGCAGACAAATTTGAGTTGTTTACAATTGCATCTGGAAATCAAACCAAATATTCTACACATAATAAAAAAATCTTAGAAAACTGCACAGCCAACCACCATTCCCTTCTGGATCAGTTCATTTTTTTTTTTTTCGTGTTATAGTAGAATGCTCCACTTGATTCCTCCAAACATTTAGCAATTAAGACTACTGTGCCAAGAGAACATTTTTGGAAGAAATCTCTTCAGTCACTAGGCTGTCAATAACTTGGTTTGATTTATGTAAGGGTCAGTGGATGTCCTGAAACTACCACATTGTTTACGCTTGCACACATTACTTGGAAGAAGGCCTCTGCTTTCTTTCACCACATTCTCAAAGGAATCCCTGACCCAAACTAATCCAGCACAGCATGGAGTTCTCTGAAATCCCATACCCCATCTGTGGAGCTTATATGCAGGATCTTATCATTTTCTTAATTTCTGTAATGAAATTTTCAGTATTCCATTTTCTCAGCGTGGATTTGCGTATCTAAATGACTTCGTTCTTTTTAAAGTCTCTCTTTGTTTTATAAATTTGTTGTTATTGTAGCCAGTCTCAGTCCTGTGTACTGTTACTGTGTTTTCGGTTGGTTCTTGTAATGGAATACTTCCAGTTCTTTCCAGGATGTTCCCATTCTAGTTCGTTTAAAATTTCCCTGTGTTTTGCTTTCAGCAAATTCTGCCTGTTTTACTTAGATTCTAACATGTCATACAGAGGCCAAAATTTCTTCGGTATATTTTGCCACACCAAATATTATATAACCTTGAGACTTACTCTTATCATATAATGAACCATTTGTCTCTGAGTTATAGTTTTAACTGTACTTCAACATCATTTTGCACACTTTGGTTTTGGTTTGTGTTGTTTATGCTGTGGCAGCAACATAAAAATAGATTTTGGAAGTATTGACTTTTAATGTTCCCCATAGTCATTATCCTTTTACCACAAACTTATTTGCCTTCTCTAAAATAAATCGTTTTTGAGATCTCTCCAGTGTCACCTTGCAATGTAAAATTGATTTACTTCATACTGAGTGTAGACCCTGGTGACTTTCAGAAAATAATTACCTCAATTCTGGCTAGCATCCCAGGAATATTGGCATTCTATAATGACACTATTATAAATGGTTCAAATACCCCCTCCATTAGTCTCATTACATACTATTCTCTAGAGATGATCATGACCCATACATTCATCATTTTTTCTTGGAGCACCAAAGGAACCAAAAAAGTTGCCCACTGAGTAATTTTCTATTACTTTTCTTAGAGCATAGCTAAGACACCAAATGTTATTGACAACAGAAAGAATCCTTACTCAGTGTAAGGCAGAGAATCTCAGACTTCAGTGTGCAACAAGTCACCTGGGGGGCTTGTTACAACACATGACAGGGGTCATTGCCAGAGTCCTCGCTGAGGTAGGGAGTGAGCTTGAGAGCTGTGGTCCTAATGAGTTCCCTGGTGACAGTGTTGTTGTTAGGAGGGAACCTCACTCCAGAGGAGCAGTAGTTTAAGACTGATCGCTACCTGTTCAAGGCAGCACAGAAATAGATTGTATTTCCAGAGCTCTACTAGAATAAGTGTTTGCACAAATAACATTTCCTTGTCGGGGTGACCAGATAGAGTAAATGGAATAGAGGCAAAGCAGATACGGAGGAATCTCAATCTATGTGGATTCAGTTTTTGTGGAGGAAGGAACAAGTGATGAGGGCTGGACGTACATGTAAAATTTGGAAGTGCAAAATGTAGGATAACAGTGGAAATATATTCTAGAATATAGTAGAGATAATATTATTACTGTGCCAAAAACATTTACATTAATTAATAGATTACATTTAATAGCTATAAAATAAATTCGTATTTTTGACACATATGAAAAAATTGAAAAATTATATTGAGTAGTCAGCTTCTTAAAGATAGAAGTAAACTGTTGTTTGCCATAGTGTAGCAGAAGGAGAGAAATGCATTTAATATTGAATAGGTCTGAAGTTTCAGTTTTGCATGATAAGAAGGAGTTCTGGAGATAAATAGCATTGATAATTGCACAACAATGTTAATATAATGTCTGTGAACTCAAGAGTTATAAATTTTATGTTCTGTGTATTTTACCAAATTTTAAAACTGAGTTTAAATTTAAAAACTGAATTTTTTCACTATCAAATGTTATCGAGGCTGGGGATTTAGCTTAGTGATTCCAGCACCTGTCTTACAAGCACAGGGCCCGGGTTTGATCCCTAGTAACCACATACAATACTGGGCGTGGAGACTCATGCCCAGCAGCAATCAATACCACATACCACAGTGCCGGGCATGGTGGCTCATGCCTGTAATCCCAGCACTCGGGAGGCAGAGGCAGGAGGATTGCTGTGATGTGAATTTGAAGCTGAGCTCAGGGCCAGCCTGAACTACAAAGCGAGACCCTGTCTCAAAAAAACAAAACAAAACAAAACAACCCCAAAAAACCAAAAAAACAAATGTTATCTGAGTGCTTACCAAAATGTACTCTTTTTCCTTTAAAGCTTAGATATTAATTTTTAATTTTTATAACTATTGACAAGTAATTTATGTCCCATAAACTTAACTATTATGAATGTGCAATTCAGTGTTTTTTAGTAAATTTGGAGTTGCCATCAATCGCCACACACCAGATTTAGAACATGTCCATCAGAAAGTTCCCATTTGCTTCTGGCAGTTCTGTTTCTGGTCCCGGGTGACCACTGAACTGCCTCCTGTCTCTATGGATTTCGCTTTTCTGGTTATGTCATATAAATGGAATAATGCATAGTAATGTGTAGTCATTTGCAACTGATTTCTTTCACTTATCATCATGTTCTTGAGCAGTTTTTCATGAATAAATACTCCTTAGTTTGGTACAATCTTTCCATCAATTTCTATGGTGCTGAAATGTTGTTTTTGAAAATGTTGGCCAATTTATAGGTTTCTTTTTCCGGGGCGGAGGGGTGAGTTCATTTCTTCATGGGGAAGGCCTCAATGTTTCCTTTCTTTTATTTTTTAAATTCTAGGAACATGAAATATTCCAAGTGGAACTGGTGTTGAAGATGAATCTATTTTAGAAGCTGTACTTTGCTCATAGCAATTTCAGAAGACTCGTTTTTTGCGGTTGTTTATTCCAGTGCTTTCTAACATTGCTCCTGCAGCTCTCTACGGGATTTAAACTTTCTGTTCTTTTGAATACGACAAGCAGTTTCTATACAATAAGTTCTTAACCTGCAGTATGCAGGAAGAGCTTTCTTCTGAATTTATAGTAGCTTTTATTATTTCCAATTTTTTCGGTGAATGGATTTTGAAAGTTCATGTGCTAGCATTTTGGATTCAACGTAAACATGAATGTACCATAGAAATCTTTATCCTTAGTAAGGCAAGGAACTTCTAGTCTAAACCATGGCATTACTCATTATTTCTACCCTTCACTCTGCCTCTAAAATGAGAAATACCTGCTTAGGGTGTATGCTGTAGCAGATAATGTCCTTTAAAAAATATATATATATATATATAAATATAAAATATAAATATATACCTTAAAACTTACCTTCTTCACATGTTAGAGAAAAAAAAAATTAAGTTTTCAGGGAAGGAACGGTGGACTTTGTTGGCCCTAGAAAAACTTGTTATAATCGCCACACAAAAATACCTTCCCAGTCTACAGAAACGGAACCCTAGGTAATAGACTATATATGTGACACATAATAGATACTCAATAAATCTTGGCTGGATTGAAGTAAAAGGCACTTAAGTGTCATGGTGGTGATGCTGGTGGTGGAGGTTGGTAGTGATGAGAAAAGGGAGGATCTCCTGTTTCTAAAAGCTGAGAAGATTGGATCCTATTTTGTGTGCTGAGCAGAAAGAGCTAAGGGTCTTAGATATGCTTCAAATAGGAAAGTAACCACTTTCCCAGTTTTTCAGGTTGGGAGGGAGGGAGAGGGAAGGAAAGAAGGCTGATTTTAGAACTTCTTTGCTACTTTCTCAGGCAACCTTGAGTCCATCTTTCAGATTTAAAACTACAAATCCCAGAATGCCCCTTAGATTAGATTTTTTTTTTTTCCCCGCGAGAGTTCCAGAGGCCGAGTTCACCAATTACTGCATAAAGAGCCAGCGCTATTAACCAATCAGAAGGGCAGTAGGCTCCCGGGGGAGGAAGCGGGAAGTGCCCTGGGTTTGAAATCGGAATTTGGCGCTGCTGTGGGTTTGGGAATCTGCTAGAAGTTGGAGGTCATGCTGATTTGGGAGGAAGGCAACTGAACTCAGACCTAACACCTACGGCGACAAAGAGGTGGGCCGGATTGGGCTCTTCGACTCTTCTGTGGTAACAGGAGAAAGTAAGTTTTGGGCGGGGCATGTTCGTGCGAATTCCGGGAGGAGTTTGTGAAGCGCGTCTATTTGCTCTTTAGGCTTCAAGGCCAGGTTGGCGGTTGCGAGCAGCGGGTTTCACAGAACAAAATGTCGTTGGCCGTCCTGGTGAGGTTTTAGCGTTGCAGAGAACTGATGAGGCTTGGAGTAACTCCAAGATAAACCTTTACCGAGGATAATGAGACTGGATTGATAAAGTGACCTGTGGGCTGAACCGCCAAATTCCCACACCAGTCTCCATTTAACTGTGCTTTTCCCGGCCTAGTGCAAAAGGAAAGAGTTGGATGGAGCCTCAGATGTCGCCAGCTTTACTTGTGAGACAAACAGGCAGAATTAGTTTCCCAAATGTCCTATAGAGCATGAGTCTCCTATGCAATAGCATGTTACTAACAAGTCCGGAGGACGTAAAGGTGTTTTAGATCTTTGCTTCACCTTTATCACTTTAGGCCCAAGTGGTTTGATTTATCAGGAGAATATAGGATGATAGGTTTAATTGGAACCATTTTCTAGCATTTCTCTATTTGACTTGAATTTGTGGTTTATTTGGTTTTAATAACTTATCAAATATGTGTTTTATGTTTCATAGTGTCTTGCACAATGGGAGAGGATGAACTGGCACTCTTTGATAAAAGCATAAGTGAATTTGGAAATAAGTTCAAGAATACTCTCAGTGACACTCCCTGTCAGATGGTGGGACTAAGAGATGCCTATAAGGATTCCATTAAATCCCTGGCAGGTACTTACATCTGACTTGTAACTTGCTGTTTTTGCTATTCTGGTTTCCCAGTGTTAAATCAGCTGAATTGAAATTCCATTTCAATTTCTCTTTCAGAAAAGCTCTCTGCGAAATTAAAGGAAGAAGAACGAATGGTTGAAATGTTTCTGGAATACCAAAATCGTATGTGAAAATCTGTAGATCAGGTTTTGTTTTTGTTTTGAGACAGGGTCTCGCTTTTGTAGTTTAGGCTGGCTCTCAGCTCAGCCTTTGAACTCACAGCAATCTTCCTGCCTCTGCTTCCCAAGTCCTGGGATTACAGGAGTGATCCACCATGCACAGCACTGTGGTATATGGTTCTGATTGCTGGTGGGCATGAGTCTCCACGCCCAACATTGCAGGTGGTTACAGGGGATGGAAGCCTGGGCCCTTGCACTTGTAAAGCAGGCGTCAGAACCACTGAGCTAAATCCCTGGCCCTGTTCTTTTAATCATTTACTTATTAGACATTTAGGATGTTTTCAATCTTTCATTGTAAGTACTAAGAAACATTTTTGAGTATGAATGTTTGCACATATCCTGCTTTCCTAGTGTAACTTTGTAAAAATGAACTTGCTAGATCAAAGGACGTCAGTATCCTTAAACCTTTTGTTGTTGTTATCTTACAACATCAAAAAATATTTTCCAGGACTCTAGCACTTTGTATTCCTTTCAACACTCCCTATTATTTTTATAAACATGTTGTAATAAATTAAAATTGCTATATTATTGCTTTATTTGCATTTCTGTGATTACTATGGAGGTTGAATTATCTCATATCTATTAGCCATCTACATTCTGTTTTTTTGTCTGTTGTCCCCACTTCCCTGAGTAATTTGCATTTGTATCTTCTCTAGATTAAAGTAGTAACCCGTTGTTGGCACAGGATAGTTTCACAACCAAAATTAATTGTCTTTGAAGTCAAGGTTTGAGTCTGAATCTAGGTCTTATTTATTGCATCGTAGCAAGTATAGTGTCAGATAAGTTATGGAACTATTGTCTGTTCCTTTTCTTCTAAAGAAGAAATAAGACCTGCATAATAGGATTATTGTGAACCCTAAGTACATTTATATAGAATGTTGAACAAAGTACCCAGTATATAGAGTTTTATTCTTTTTTGGATTCCAGCATTGCTTAAGAGAATAATCTCCCTCTTGGTCACTGATATTTCCTTTGTCATACTAGCTTCTTATGTGTACTGACCTTGTGAATGTCACTGTATTTCACTGAGCCACAGGCCAGTTCTTCAGTAGTACCCAGTGCTGTACCTTGCCTCAGTCACAAATGCTGCATCTGACAGGGCAAGTTCCTTGCCTATTTGTTTTTTCTCCATATTTCCCTGACTCTTCTCACCTTTGTATTGTGAGAAAAATTAATTATGACTTTTATTAGGTCCTCCTTTGCCTTCCCCTGTCCTACTGGGGCTGTGTTAAATGTAGATGTGAAATTTGGGAAATACCGGAGTCTTTCTAATATTCAGAAGCATCATAAAATGTCACTCCAGAGATCCAAGTTAAATATGTGTCTCAGGCAAGTTTCACAGTTTTTTCATACAGAGCTTATATTTCTTGATCTAGGTTATTATTGAGTATTTTTTGTCACTGTCAGTGAGACTTCGTTATTTCCTGAGGAATGCCAGTCTTGAGAGAAGCTCCTCAAGCAAAGAATTTCACTCTCAGTTTAATTTAATTTGGGAAACAGGTCAGAGTATCATTTCCCTTTGGAATACTGGTATTTAAGGCCCTCAGAAGTTCTGTGATGGACAAATCTATGTAAGAAAATGCTTCCTAACCTCACTTATTCACACTCAATTCACACAATGAGCACACACTCATTTGTAATTACAGTACTAGAATTAAATGAAAGTAGATACTTTGGTTTTTAATGTAATGCAGGGCTACTGGTTACTGATACTTTAAAAGTATTCCAGTTTTATTTAACTGTTAGTAATTTAATTCAGAAATTTATAGGTATATTTGAAAGCTCTACTAGCTTTGCTTTCTTGACCTCAGTACCCTCTGCCCTGGAGTTTTAGGCTTTTAGCGCTGTCCTGTCCTGTTTAGCTTCCTTGACATCTTGAGAACCTCTGTCCCTATGCATCAGGCCCTGTAGAGCAGTTGTGTTTGCTTTCCAGCCCACAGAGGTACAAGTGGCTGTGCCAGAGTTAGGATTCTACTTATGAAAGCTATTGATTTTGTGATATTTAGTGCTATAAATTTTTACAGACTAGATTTTCTTCACAGTCTAGGTAAATGTCTGATATATATATATATATATATATATATATATATATATATATATATATATATATATATATATATATATATATATATCTTTTCCTTTCTAGTAATTTTATCAGCTATATATCTTGTTTTGCCTAGAAACTTCTAGGGAAAATGTTATCTAATAATGGTAACGGGTGTTCTGTTTATCCTCTGGGAAATGACTAGTATTTTGCTTTAAGCATATTATGAGATTTAAGTTTTGTATTTCTATCATGTTAAAGAAATGTGTTTTTATCTGTAGTTTTAGAGTCTGTATAAGGAGTGGTTGCTGAATTTATAAAAATACCTTTTCAATGCCTACTACTCCTGTGATGGATTTTCCTAATACTGTGTCCAACCCTATTTATTCTTAGTGGATAGTTTTTATATAAGTGAATTTTTAAGCATTTTGACACCTATGTTTTTTAAGGGAGGTTAATTTATATGATTGTGGATGGAGGGCAGTGTTATCTTCATTGAACTTTAGGTTATGAATTATGCTAACTAGCTATGATTTGCCTGCTTGCCCACCTATCCTCTTCCTTCTATCTTCCTAGTATGTCCTAGAATTAGTTCTATAGTACTAGAATTAGCCATGTCTTCAAAGCTCTTTGAGAAACCATCTTCCTGAATTTGGCTGTTTTTTGTGTTTTATGTATGTACTTATTTGGAATGGGGAACTCACGGGTCATGATTGTCAGACTTTCTATTTCATGATTTAATTTTGTATTTTCATTTTAAAGCCCATTTTAATCTCATTTTTGTTTTCAAAGAGGAGTAAAAAGAATAGATTAAGACTTTTATATTTTTTGTCTTTTATAATTTTAAACTCATTACAAAATGCTTATCAGTTAAAACATTTATTATTAGGTTTTTTAAAGTTTTTTGAGACAGGGTCTTGCTTTGTAGTTTAGGCTGACTCTGAACTCACTATGTAGCCCGGGCCTCTTAAACTCAACAGCAGTCCTCCTGCCTCTGCCTCCCAAGTGCTGGGATTACAGGTGTGAGCCACCACACCCAGCCATTCATTATTAGTTTTATGAAGTCAGTAAACATTGTTCTTTTCTTAGCTGCATGTCAGAGAACAAAGTATGTGAGTGTAGCTAATACCATGTGCTTCTTACAGAAGTCTGCAAGCAGAATAAGCTGATTCAGGAAAAGAAAGATAATCTTTTAAAGTTGATAGCTGAAGTGAAAGACAAAAAGCAGGAACTACAAGTCTTGACCACAAATATTCAAGATCTCAAAGAAGAATATTCTAGGAAGAAAGAAAGTAAGTTTCCAGTTATCGACATATTAAAACTAAATTTCAGAGTGTTGGTGGTTCATACCTGGGTACCTCTTCATCTCTCCGTTGTTGCTGGACTGGGAGGACACGCCTTGGAGTGACCAGTCACCCACCTCTGCAAGATGTCAGTAGAGTTACCTAAGTGGATTTGATTTTCTTTTGTTTTACTTGTTCCTTTAATTTCTATTAAATTAACAACATTAATGTGAAGGTTGTTTTTACTCTTTTATTGATCATACAGATGAATGGATTTCATTATGGCAGATTTGTAAATACACATAAATACTTTGAACATACTCGCACTTTTTATCATCCCCCCCTTACCCTCCCTAGATTCACAGTGGAAATGGGGGTGGGGGCTTGATGCATATATTTAGAGGTACGAGGGGTTTAATTCAATGGTAGGAGGCAATGTCAGTAAATGAGATTTGCCTTGGTGCAATTTATGCAAGAAATACTGACTATACATTCTGTGCTAGTAACATAAGCACTCATTGTGCTGCAGTCTTGTCGCTAAAAAGAGTTCTTATCCAGATAAGTGCTTCATTTAGGAAGGATCCTTGTTTGTCCACAGACTGTACAATCAGTTCTTCACGTTTTGAAAACAACCAAGTTAGTTTGGTAGAGTTCTTATCCCAGACCCAGTTGTGAAGTTTTCTCATCTATAAATGATTACTTAAGGATTATTGTGCTAACTTAAAAAAAAAAAAAAAAAATTCCAGACTGACATGAGAAAAAGCTCTTTTCTCATGAGAAAGTAATTCGTAAAGGAATGGAATTAATTGTTTTTCCATGAAGCAATCAGTTTATCCTTGTCTATCTAGAAAAATCAAGATAGTGCAAGATGAAGTCTATTTCTATTTTAGCCACACAAATCCCCGGCTTAATTATCTTTATCTCAAGTGATTTTTCTTTCCATCTTGAATGAACAGAAGTCCCTTTGGCTAATCTGTAGAGACAGAAATGTTAAATTTAAACAGACTCATAATGCCTGGCTTCGTTTTCGTGGCTGTGTTTCTTAAAATCAATTCATTGTGTTAATTGAGTTGTTTAAAATTTTTGCTATGGTGTGTTTGTTTTTTAATCAGCTATTTCCAATGCTAACAAAGCTAATGAAGAAAGGTTAAAAAGGCTGCAGAAGTCAGCAGATTTGTATAAAGATCGACTTGGACTAGAAATTAGAAAAATTTATGGTAAGTATAATAACAAGTAATAAATATGCATAAGTAATAAATATGAGTGATTAGAAATCATGTCTTTAAGTAGAGGGTTTTTAAAATATTTTGAACTAAAATGAACCCAGGCCTACTAAAAACTCACCGGAGACTGCTCTAGCAGCTTGTGCCCGGTTTCCCCTGGAGTTCACATGTTTCAACCTTTGCTGACTTGTGTCCTTCCGCAAATCTTAGTCAGTTATCAAACCTAAGGGGATATTGGGGCCCTGAAACAAAGCAGTCAGGGCCAGCCCAGCAAGCAGGGCTTTCTAGAGATCCAGGGATAACAGTCTCAGGTGTGTGTTGTTAACTCTGTACGCATCCCTTTCTGTAAGGTCCAAGACAGCCCATTCCATTGTATTCTTGACAGTGTTAAAACAAAACTCCAGATTGAGAATCTCTGAAGAAAAGACAGATCCTGGGACGAGTTCCCACAGCCACCAGCAGCAGGAACAGGTGGCATTTGGGAAAATACTCACCAGGCCAGAGCTAAGAGCATTTTTTTAATAATGAAAATCTGGGGAGAGAAAGCATAAATTGCGTTGAACCTACACTGACTGTAATTATGGGGTGGATTACAGAAAAACTGGTGAACTGGGAAGAGGAGGGCCGGCCGGCCACGAGGAGAGTTGATTGCTGCTTTGGATCAGTTGGGTTGTAGCAAGAACATGGCATCTGAGGAATGGTGATGGGATTTAAGTGTGTAGCACATTCCAGAATGAGACATGGTCATTTTTTCTTGGCTTGTAGCTTGTTTTTTTTTTTTTTTTTTAGATTTTTTGAGACAGGGTCTCGCTTTGTGGTTCAGGCTGGCCCTGAGCTCAGCCTCGAACTCACATCACAGCAATCCTCCTGCCTCTGCCTCCTGAGTGCTGGGATTACAGGCGTGAGCCACCACGCCCGGCGGCTTGTAGCTTCTTAACACATGAATCTCACCCATCCCTGAACCCCACCCTTGTACTTCAATTTAGAACATCTCAGAACTTCTGTATCATGCGAATTATATTTTTTAAGGTTTTTTTCTTCTTTTTTTTCGCAGCTGACAGGGCATCAATAGAACTTTTGTATTTTAAAAAAATTATTTGCTTTTAAGGAAAAGGTGACTTTCTTTTTTACTTTTTACTAGTTATATTCCTTTCTTTTCTATGTGAGTCCTTTATGTGTTTATCTGCTAGTCTTGGTGTCTTTCTTATTAGTTGACGTATTTCTAATGAAATATATTAACTTTTTAATTTCAATGGCAATATGAGAACTTTTAGTGTGTTTGACTCTAGCTATTTGCTGTTATCATGGGGTGCTTCTTGTTTAGTTTTGTATTGAATAGCCAATTTTAAGACTTTAAAAATTATTTTTAGACTGAAAATAGAACTTTATCATAGCCATCAAAGTCAGGAAGTAACGTTTGAAGGACGTGTGATATTATGAAATAGCTCTTTGGTCTGCCTCCCAGTTTCCTGGCACGGGACTCCTGAAATCCTTGGAATTCTAAAGTGACAAATGTGGTTTTGTATGCTTATGAGTTGGCTGATGGCTGAAGTCCTCCCTCTATGGGTAGGGCCCCGCAACAGGAAGGACCAGGGGGAGATTAAAGGCTGGGGATTTCGGCCCTGCCCTGCAGCCTCTGGGGTGACGTCAGGGAGGGCCTGAGTCTCCGACCACAGTGGGCAGTGGATTTATCAGTCATCCTTCACAAAGGCATTTCTATAAAATGACTGGGTTCTGGGACCTTATAGGGTAGGGTGTCTGGAGAGGCCCTGGAAGCTCTATGCCCTTCTTCTGCCTTTCCCTCGCCCTATCCCTCTCTTTACCTGTGTAGTATCTCATGTAATGTCCTACCAAGCTGGTAAGTGCAAGTCCAGGTTGTTCCCTGAGCCCTGTTAGTGGCTCAGGCAACTTAACCAAACCCAGCGAGGAGATGGTAGCAACACACTATGTCCAGGTACATAGGATCAGACCTGAACTGAGCTAGAGAGTCCACTGCAGGCCCCTAAATGGCCACACAAGTACTCTGTGTTAATTGTTAAGTAAGAGAAGGAAGCAAAGCACTTTGGCCTTTTCTGTATCTTCAGAGGAAGAGAAAATGCAAACAAAACGCTTCATTGGCCTGAGTATCTTGTATTTCATGAAATCTTTTCCCTTGGCATGCATCCTCCCCCTTCCTGTTAACAATTCAAAAATCTGGTGTACTGACATAATTATTTCATTGTGAAGTTCAGTACAAGACTTCCGGAGTTTCTCAGGATTTCTTTTCATACTTGTAATTTTGAAAAAGATTTTTTTGGAAGGTGGTGAGATTGAACCTAAGGCCTTACTTCCACGTGCTAAGCCAGCATGGTGCCAAGGAGCTACATCTCCAGTTCTTTTTTTAATTTTATTTTGCGGCAGTGTCACTCACTTGCCATGATTGGCCTCATATTTGTTCTTTTTTGGTCTCCCAAGTAGTCTGATTAAGAGCTTGTACCAGTGTGTCTGGTGAGATTCCTTATGTAAGTGAAATCCTGCAGTGCTTATCCTTTGTGTCTGTCTCCCTGAACACTAGGTTTTCAGGGTTATTGCACGTTGTACTACGTGTGAGACCATCACTCCTTCAGGGCAGAGCGATGACCCTGTATATAGTGCCTCTGAGCAGTTCATCTCTTGGAGGACACTGGGTTGTTCCATTGTCTACTATGAAAAATGCTTCTAGGAGAAACGCCATATGCTGTCTGTTTGTGTCACTTTTTTATTGTCCAGTTGTATGAGTTTTTAAAAAATATATTATATGCATTGAAGCCTTACTGGATATGTGTTTTAAGAATATTTTTCCAATTTAATGAGTTGTCTTTTCATCCTCTTGACAGTGTCTTTTGAAAGACAAAAGTTTTACTGTCAGTGATGTCAAAATAATTTATTCTTTTGCTGCCTGTGCTTTTGGTGTCATTCACTGTATATGTTTTAAAACTAACCTGTAATTTCTATATTTGAAGATGTTGGTTAAGTGGATACATATACTTAGCATTGCAAGTATTGGTCAAAGATAAGGGGTAAGAAAACTTTCTTCCATAGAAAGCTTTAAATATTCTCATCCTAAATAATTTAATCTCTTTTTTCAGGGGATAAATTACAGTTTATATTCACTAATATTGACCCCAAGCATCCTGAAAACCCATTTATGTTTACCCTGCATCTAAATGAAACAGGGGATTATGAAGGTATGTACTCAGAGTTCTTAACTTGGGTTCAAAATTGCCTTCTGTGGAAGTTATTTGAATGAGAAAATAAAGGACTGAAGGAAAGTAATATTGCAAGGTTCCTTTTCCAGTCTTGCTTCCTGAGTTATTGTCTTGTAAAGGAAGTGAGTGTAGTTTTGATTTATAGGGAGTACCTAGGAGCCTTCTTTGGCATCTCTTCAGGAGAGCCCAGTGTCACCGCAGCTGCAAAGTCTAAAGGAACGAAGAGCCATGCATTTCATAAGTGAGTGCCAGCTACCCTTTTCTATAAGTGAAGATGAAGGCTGAAGCCGAAGCTATAAAACATATGCCAACCTGAGCTTATACAACTAGGTGACATTAAAATCAAATGTAAAATAATTAGAACAATAATTTATTTTCCACAAAAATAAGTTACAAAACGACAAGAAGAAACTATCTAAACTAAAGGGAAAAAACTTGTTTCTTGTTTCTTACTCAGACTACCACGCAAATCTGACGCAGGCACATGTCTTTGCGGTTTAGCAAGGACAAGACTGGGGAGAGAGAGGCTGGGATCATGCTTTTCCTTTGACCACCCTTGTGGGAAACCCTCATGGCGCCAGCTGCGCAGCTACTAAAGACCGTGCTATTTGTGATTCGAGTCTCGTTTTTAGTTAATAGGATTCGTAAATATCACTCTTAGAATAGCAATGACTTTCATTTCACTTGTAAATCTTTGGATATGGTGTAAATTGTTGAGGATTGACATTAAAAGTTCTTTTTTGATCCAGTGGCTAGAAGTCAGAGTTTTGTAGAGGGAAAAAAAAAGGTTTACCGATTAAAATAAGCTGTTAAAACTTTTTAAATAGTGTAAAACCATATGTATACAGGCCTGAGATGATGGAAAATGGCATTCTGCATCCCTGAGCTCTGATCCTTTGAACACCATCTGTTTAAATTAAAGCAGGATTGAGGTACTTAAGATTTGAATATTTAGAGATTAAACAAAGAAAAGTCCAAAAGAGAGTTAGCATATGAAAATGAGTGTCTTATTTTAATAACATTTAACTGACACTGAAACAGTAGAAATATTCCAGAAACCCTCTCATTGATACTGTCTTCCTCTGTTCCCTTCTAGTTTCGGACAGTGCCCCTCATCTTGAGTGCCTCGCAGAGTTCCAAGAGAATGTAAGGAAGACCAACAACTTTTCCGCTTTTCTTGCCAATGTCCGGAAAGCTTTTACTGCTTTGGTTTATAATTAATGTATAAATAGGACATAAAAATGGTTTGCTGTTCTTTCCTATTGTGTATCTCTTCATAAAAGACTTCTTGTCTCTGGTGTTTTTGTGATGTTTCACTGTGGGATGAAGGAAAGCAGATTACATCACCCAAATATGTCTCTTTGACATAAATATTTTGAGCTGAAGAGAATTAAGAATTTAGCAGAGTCGACGAGGCTCTTTGCCTTCCCTGTTTGCCTAAAGACAGGGCATAACATTGTACAGGTGTCCTGTCTACCATGTCTGTGAGAATGGAAGTTAATCAGTGGAGAGAGCTCTTGTTAGCTCTGCTGCTTCCTGCGCTCACTCCCACAGACTTACCCACCCACAGTTCTCCAGTTCTGGAGGCTGACGCTGCTCTCCTTTGTCGTGTTACTTTCTGGAAACCTGACTGGTCTTTGTTGAAGATTAGATAAGCCTACTGCTGTGAGTTTCCTTTCACTGAGCATCTCCTTTGCATGCATTAATAAATCGCTTGTTTTTCTTGTGTTAACCTGTCTTTATTATAAGGCATCTGTCCCAAGCAGGAACTGAAGAGAGCTACATAAAAATTTCATTTCCTCCATGAGAAGTCTGTTTAAGTTATTTTAAATACATTATTAGAGGGGAAATGCTAAAAGTCAAATAGAGTTAATGAAATACTTGTGTGTATTATTTTTAGTTAAGTATTTGGCATGGGGTAGTTTATGGCTGGAACTAGGAATGAGAATTTGTACAGCCTGTCCTGTATCTCTGAGCTTTGGAATGGCAAGATTTTTAATGCTAAAATATTAAGAGTTGGCCTAAGAAAAGGGTTTAGTTTTCAAAATTCCAATGTAAAAATCTGTAATTTTTGTTCTTGTAAAGCTAATAATACCATTTCATTCTCACCTGGATGTGTCATCTCAAGAGTCCATTTAATACAGTCTAGACCACATGTCAACTTTTGTAGGATTTCATTTTCTTCCCCATTCTCCCCATGTTAATTTGATTGCGCTGAGGTCCACTGGATGTGTTGTAAGCCATGGAATACTTTTTCAGGATATCCTTAGTACAGCTAAAAGCCATGGAACAAAGGGTTCCCTGTCTCTAGTTGCTTCTCCTGTTTTCTTCGTGGGTAGCAGGACAAGTTCAGGTGAATGGTCCTCTTAATGAGACTAGGAAGAGGATCTGAATCTCCAGTTGTGCCTAGGATGTGGCTCTGGGCTCTGTCGAGGTAAGCAGTAGAACTCTGAACAGAATGTTTGGACTGGTGGAAACACTGTCAGTGTGCAGATGACGTTTGTATGAGCTTTTAGGAGTCGCTGTCTATCGGGATCCAAGGCCATGCTAGAGATCTGGATGTGTGCAGCTAGCAATAGGCTCACTTGTTTCAGTATGAGCTTGGCTGAAGGAAGGCCGTTCATTCTCCTTCATTACCCCCAAGACCCTTGGTGGGTGCCAGAACCACAGAGAATACCAGACACTTTCTACCTTCTTTTTTTCCTACATACACATGTGCTAAGTTATACTTTATAAATCTGGCACACTAAGAGGTAACAACAATATTGAAGCAAAGTGAAAGTAATTAATAGGACAATAAAGGAGACCATTAAACAAAGGTTACTTGTCACAGGAATCGGTACTAATGAGGGACTGAGGTGTATACAGCATGGTTGTGACAGACAAAGATGACTCAGCTGATGGAGTGTGGGTGCGGGTTTCACCGCTGCTTAACGTGCTGCAGTTTAAAACCGATGAATTGTTTATTTCTGAAATTTTTCCATTTAATATTTTTGAACTGAAGCTGACCATGGGTAACAGAAACCTCAGGAAAAGTGCGGGAAAGGAGAGGCGGGAGGGGAGTGTGTGTGTGTGTGTGTGTGTCTTAGTAGGGCTTGGACGAAGAACCTCACTCAAGCTGGGCAAATGCTGTACCACTGATCTGCACCCCCATCCATTTTTAAAAATTTTATTTTGAGTCGAAATCTTGCTAAGTTGCCTACCTACGCTGACCTTGAACTGAAATTCTTCCTGCCTCAGTCTCCTGAATAGTTGGGGTTATAAGCATGTACCACAGCTCGCAGCTGAGTCTCAACGGGGGAAGCAAAGTGAGCAAACTATCTGACATTCACAGGCTCATTTTTCATATTTGGCCTTATTCAGGTTATCTGTATCCAAGTAAATGCATAAAATTCTAGATTTTCAAGAGTTTCAGAGATTAAGTCCATATATTGCAAAAATTACAGCAGATGTCCATTTTCTTTTTTATTGAGGCAGGGTCTTGCTTTATAGTTCAGTCTGGCCCTGAGCTCACTATGCAGCCTTGGTGAGCCTGGAAGTCGTAGCAATCCTCCTGCTTCTGCCTCCCGAGTGCTGGGATTACAGGTGTGAGCCACCATGCCCAACATTGCGGTGTGTGGTACTGATTGCTGGCGGGCGTGAGTTACCTCACCTGGTATTGTATGTGGTGACCAGGGATTAGGGGTCAGCCTGGGCCCTTGTGCTTGCAAGGCAGGCACCGGAACCACTGAGCTAAATCCCTGGCCCAGATTTCCATTTTCAATGAGTATCATATCACTAAACTTCAAATACATATACAGTCTGTTTTTTAACTTCATTAAAGAGTCAGTTTTTGCTCTAACCCTCTAGTGGGCAAACTGATCTTATGCGAAGAGACATCAGGTAAATGATAAATATCTCTGAATAAACATGCTAAATCAGCTGCCTTGGAGGCTCCAAGTTTATATACATATCCCTAATGCTAGACTTTGGCCACCTTGCTCTCTTTCTGGGTGTGTACTTCTTGCGCTTTCCCTAAACACACTCTCCCTGTACCCCTCTCACTGATGTGTCCCATGACAAAAGTCTCTAGACTGCCCAGTTTGAGCTGAGGTTCCTATCTCTAGAGCTGCTGACTCAGGCCCACCTGGGGCTGTCCAGGAGGGTCTTTGTGGGGATGGAGGGTGGGGGACCCTTGACTTGGGCCTACTCTGCCACAGGCCTTCTGCCTTCTCACCCCACACACCCAATCCTGTCTTCCCCAGTGAACATCATTCCTATGTTATGTTGACAAGTTCATTGTGACATTCAAAGGACAAGAGGACATTATTGCTCTGATTCTGCTGCACTTCTGCTCTTAGGCCGATTATCCCTCAAGGTGATCAAGGTGTTAGGGTGAGAGAGGTGTTTTGTCTTACAGAAAACAAGCCTGCGCTTAAGCTACTAATCAGTTAAAGGCTTATAATGCTATATAATAAAATTTACCCCAAATTGAATATATTACCTTTTGATGAATCAGAAGGCACTTTAAATGATGCTTCACTTTGTTGTTATGAAAATTATGAGTAATTGAAAAATGCAAAAAAAATTATAGATCTTTCTGGCTGACAGCACAATGAATATATAAACTTTTACTCACTGAGCAAGGAGATAAAGTAGAATGACATCTACCTGTGCTGTGCCAAGCAGACTGTGACCTCTGTGACCTATATTTCAGGTTATTAATGGTGCTAAAATTTTCCTGACAAACACCTACTTAGTGGCACATATTTATGAAAGACTAATTAACAGTATAAAATCATTAACATTAAAAATTATTTTATATAGAAGATTTGGGTACATCATTAATTTTCACCCAATATGCATTTAATTTTGTCCTAAATCTAGGGTATCATTCTATTTGTCCAACCAGAAAACTTGTTCCACATAAAAGGTATTCAATAAGACTGTTACATCAACTGTAGTTGTATTTTATCTAGTTAAAATCCATTGTATTTCTTTGAAGTGAAAAATGTCAGAGGTGCAACAAGAATTTGCAGCAACATTCTGAAACAAGACAGCCACTTACATTTTCTCAAAACACAACCAGTATATGAAGAAAGGTCTCTTTGAAAATGACTTTCAGAGTTTGAGGGTCCAATCGTCATTATCATCACTATCTAAAACAGTCCAGTGTAGGCTGCAATCAATTTCTACATAATTTTTCATCCATCAAAGCTTAATGGAAAGAAGTAAGATGAAAAGGAAATATAAATTCAAAATTTCTGCTCGCAGCCTAATGGCCTATTATTCAGCCAACTTTCTACATGCAGACAGTTTTCATTAATATACCATTAAGGATGACAACACTTCAGATCTGTTCTGGGCTGTGAGTTATGTCTCACCCAATAAATTTGACTTAAGTTCCCTCAGGTCTCATATCTGCATCTCTCAATTCTGTGTCATTATATACTGTGTAAGAGCGTCATGACAGTATAAAAATTATGTACCTTCATTTGAAAAAATCCTTGAAAGTAGAAAATTTGATGATTTAAAAAAAAATAAGGCGGGGGAATAATTATGGTATTTTCATTATTCTTTAATGCTCATAGTGAAATTCCAAAGCAAAGACTTTCTATTTAGCACAAGTAAACATGTCCAGTGTTTCCATGAGCTTTGATTCAATGGAGTGTATGATCTCAGGCAAACATAGGTGCTGCTGTAATATGTCCATCCACACTGTTCCCCCTGGAAGGAGTTGGGGACCAGCTTCACTCAGCCCCAAGTTTTTCCCATAGGACATTTGAAGAAGCTAAATAAAAATTCCATTTTTTTATCGTGAATATTGGATTTCAAGACTTTCTTATTGGCGTTTAAAGTTCTTTTTACTAGGGAGCAGCTTAAGGTAATCCTCCCATCATTCTGGGAAGCACAGAATTCCTTATATCCAGATTGATAAAAAGGCATTTTCAAGTGGGCAAAGGGCCGTGAGTTTCAGGCACTGTTCCCTTCCTTGTTCCTTTCTATCCACTTTGCCCTTATCCTCATATCCCAGCCTTTTCCGCTTAAACTTGAACCCCGTGAGCAAGCAGCTGGTGGTATGGGGGGCTGTATGAGAAGCCATCACGCAGAAGGTCACTGGCTCGGGAGAGGGGAAACTCCGTTCCTCCTTGAGGCCGTCTGTCTAGGATCCAGACTTCTTGTCTCATCTCCTCTTCTCAACCCATGGACTCTTGAGCGGACTGCTGATCTTTTATTCTACTATATCCTAAGGCTGGGTCTGTTTTACGGGTGTCTTGCTTACCTGTCACTACTCTTGGCTTTGATCTGACCCCTTGACTCCTTGCAGGCCTCCTGTGTCCTGCAGTCACCAGATCCAGAGGAAAAGGACATTAAAAATTGCTGTTGTACTGCCAGGTAACTGTGATTATGGTAACTATGGGAAGGGGCTGAATCTACCCTAGACTCAGTATCTCTTGCTGTTATTGAAGGGTTATGCTGGATCAAATCGAGGGTCTCGGTATTCGGAAATGTCTGAGCCATGGAGCCTCTCTCTTGTCATCCATTTTTTATCTGACTGTTTCAAGCCAAATACCATGGGCACAAAGAGCTAGGACACATAGACAGGACTGTACCACCCACTGGAAGAGCAGAACTTGCAAATGGAATCACATCTTAGCTTTCTCTGCAGCACATTGTATAGTGTACAGGGTGTGTGAGGCAGTGTCCAGGATCTTCGTTTGTGCCTATGTAGCTGTGTTCCCAGCCTTGGAAGGCAGCTCCTCCACGTAGGCAGCAGGAAAATGGCCCTTTTTTCCATTGAGAGATCCAAACCACCATCCTTCTTCTTTCTTTTCATGTATAGTCACAATGTCGCCTGTGAAAATACACATTGCGTGAGACCAATGGATGCATGCAATTTGCCCAGAGGTAGAGCCTGGATGGTAAATGTTTTTTTGTTTTTTTTTTAAATGTACAATTGAGAAGTTCCTAGGTTGCATCGTTTTCTGCCCTTGATTCAGATGAAGGAAAGTTTATCATTTACCTCTTTATGCAGGCCTGATATAGAGAATACTAAGGGGGCAACATCATGAACAACCTGTTTATGCCAGGAAATAGTTTGCTGAAAAGCAGAATCCACGTCAGACCTCACACTTGGCTCTCAGCTACTGGTGTTGTCTTAAGCTAAACAACTAAACAGCTCTGCATTACAGCCCAGTTCTCAGTCCTAAATCCTAACTCTGAGTGCTGCATAGAAATTCAGCTCTCCATCCATGTAGATAACTTTAATAAAACATCAATTTAAGGATAATATTTTTTAAAAAAGTGATTCAAATAAATAGTATAAGAAACCCATCCATGATCCAATTCTCTTGGGTTTAAAAAAAAATCATGGTATTAATCATCTTAAAATGTATCTGGATACCCCACATTCTTTACCTCAAACTCTGTCCTGTGATCCATTTTCTCTGGCTACTTTTGGTTCAAGATAGAAACATCTCCTTTCTTCAGAAAACAAATATCTACTTTTCTTTAGCATCATTCAGAGTCAAAATTTTAGTCTTTTACTCTTCCCCAATAATTTTCTTTCATAGTGACGATAACAGTGAAAACACCTCTTAATTCACTATTCTAAATACTGAATTATTCTCAGTCTGAGTTTTCCTCTTAGGTCAGTAGATTATTGGACAAAATTTATTAACAGGAATTCAAAACTTGTATTATCAGCTTCCTTCAGCTTCGAGTGTTGTGTTTTATTGAGTGAAACCACATAGACTAGAAAGCACGAGTAGGCCTTGCAAACCACCAAAAACTGAAAACAAACAAGATACCCCATTTACTGGGAACTCTGAAACTCACACACAGGACTCCTAAATTTTAGGTGGGATCTGGGAAGTGGTTTTCATTCATAGAGAAGGAAGAATAATTTCCTGGAAAAATCTGACCAATGCACTGAAAAAGAAGGTTCCACTAAACAAGACTAGTACTTGGTATCCTCGTTTGGTTGCAAAATCCAGTTTGAGTGTCCACTGACTGTGGAGTCATATCGAGCTCGTGGACAACAAGCTTCCTCTCACTACCCAGTGCTTTCTCAAGAACTCTTCCATTTCCACTTTCGCTCCATTTCCTGCCTTAGCATTAATATCCCAACATGGACACACAGAGTTGAGGCTGGAAACTGATTCTCTTTTAAATACCACCGAGGCCTACGTAACCCAGATACCTTTGCCTATTAGATAAAAATCTTTGATACAGAGGCAGGGGTCTGAATCTTTGGCTGGCTGTAAAGCGCTTTCCTGAGAGGTCCGGGCCATAGTCATTAAACTGAAAGTCAGCTGGCCCAGGTTCTAGAACCCCCTTTCACACTACGTCAGGAGAAAGCATTCCATAAAAAGGTGGAGCTAGTGCCTGATGACTATGATCAAAGGCATAAGTGAGTTTCTGAGTTCAAATCCTGGGCCACCACTGCCTGGGACTTTACCAAAAATATTTGATTTTTGTATGCCTCAGCCTTCTCAGCTGTGAAATGGAAGTAAATAACGATACCTCTCTGAGTTTTTATGAATATTAAGTTGAATAATGCTTGCAAGGTCTGTTAGTGAGAAATACAATGTCATTGTTAGTCGTTATTCTTCCATGTGTTTTATGTCGCTTTCCAGGGCTTTATCTTCTAAGAAGGGTGATTGTAAAATCTCAGCTGATTGGTGTTAAGAAGTCAAGGCTGTTGTTCTAAGTCTGGGTTTTATTCATGTCAAGAATCTTACCATGAGAAGGTAATTAAGATATTTGAGAATACATCTTACCTTTTTCCAAATTCAGTTCATCGTCTTGCCTGGCTTGAAAAGAATACAAGGCCTTGCAAAGACTGTTTCCATCCCGGGCAGCACTGGAGGCTAAAGGTTGGATTAAACTATAATTACCATGCTGTGTTAGTGGACAAATGAGTATGATCATAAACTCTTACTATTTACCCATGTGGCACAAAGTTGAAATTATTGAAATTTTCTCAAAAGGAAAGTTTGTGACTTTACCAATATTCATTCCTTGATTTAATAAGCATTTGTGATGTACCTATGATGTTTATATAGCCAAAAGCCAAATTGTGATGTAGGAAATAATGTGTCTGCAGAAAAAAAATGTTATTGTCATGTGTCAATAAACTGGCAATTTAAAATTTTTTTTCCACTTGAGCTTAGTCAGCATCATTAGATGATTCGTGCAGTGGCGTGCATGTTGGGACAAGGCAGTAGTTTTGTCATTCAGGTAAAGAAAGGTAGGCATGTTCTTATCTGTCCTTCCTTAGTGTTCAGAGTAGTTTCTCAAACCATACAAAGGAGAATTTTTAATACAAAGAGGATGAGTAGGCTGTGAGCTCCAAGCCCGGTGTCCTCGCACACCACCTCATCCCCCTCTTCCTGCTGAGAAAACAGAGTGTAGAGATCGAACCTCAGGCTTCTCACACTGTGGTCAGGCGACCAGTGGTCAGCAGGTGGCAGCTGTGTGAGTGAGTGGGTACCATCTCCCGACACCTGCGGGGATTTCTTTGGCAGAAAAATGTTTTTTCCAGTATCCACTCTTCTTGAATCCTTTCTACCTTTGTGTTGCATTTGTACATAAAACTACAGATTCTAACAAAAATCAGTCCCAACTGAAAGATAAATTTCTTTGAGCAAATATAGGTCAATGTGGCTCTGAAAATATTTAAATGTAGCATGGTGCTTTACCAATAGGGCTCAGCCCAACACGATTCTGGGTATCCGGTTACCTGAAGATGAAGAATTTGGATTTTTCTGCCCACCAGAAGACGTCTTATTCAAAACATTCTCTAATCTTTTTGTCAAAAAAGGCCGAGATACTTTCACATAGGTATGAGTATGCTCCTGTTCAAGTAATTAAAAAAGAGAAAATGTCGTCTCAAACAACTGTTATCATTAGTAGTCATAAAATGTAACTCAGGAATTTATTTATTGAATCAGGGTAATAAGTACAAAAATAAATTATTCATGCAATACATTCCTAAGCCTTACTTCGTTGATTCTGTTTTCTGGGTTATGATGATTGGCTATGTTCAGAATTAGACAATTACAGTATTATAGCCTGTATTTCCAATTTAAATTTATATGTCTAGGCCAGATAATAACATTCAGAGCATTACTAATAATTCCATTTTAATGGGCTTTAAGCAAGTAAAATTACCTGGGTCTAGATAATTGAGACCATTTTAGAGCGCTAGAATCTGGGAGAAAGATCACAAGTTGCTTACAGCGCCCCCCTCTGTTTGGTAACAAAATAGCAACAAGCAATAGACTAGCTACCCACCGCAGGTCATCACCAGTTCCTGAAACATCCCACACTGGAAAGACATAATGTGAGCAGGAATTCCTAAGACTGTACATCATTTACATTTTATGTTGTGTTCAGCTATGCATTTTGCACAATAGTTAAACTATGGTAAAGTCAGACAAATGTGTATCACAAAGGCTTACAATTAAGGTCTGTATGAATACTCAAGTTTCAGTGTAATAGAACTTTTACTATAAAAACACACTCAAAAGCTAAAGATAGGCTATCAAGGGGGAGAAGAAATCCAAAATGTTTACATTCTTTGTAGTAATTTAGTCTACAAAGAATGTATCCTGGTTTAGTTAGCTCTTTATGCTGCTTTAAATGAATGAAATAGATTTATGTTAAAATACTGCAATAAAGATTTGGGATATCCTGTACATGTGATTCATAAAGGCTTTTTTTTTTCCTTGATCCAACTTTAAGCCATTCCATCTAGCAAGCACAGTTAAGAAATTTCATCCAGGCTGGGGAGTTAGCTCAGTGGTTCTGGCGCCTGTCTTGCAAGTGCAAGGACCTGGGTTCAATCTCCAGTATCCACATACCATACTGGGTGTGGAGACTAATGCCCAGCAGCAACCAGTACCACATACCACAGTGCCGGGCATGGTGGCTCATGCCTGTAATCCCAGCACCCGGGAGGCAGAGGCAGGAGGATTGCTGTGATGTGAGTTGGAGGCTGAGCTCAGGGCCAGCCTGAACCACAAAGCAAGACCCTATCTCAAAAAAAAAAAAGAAAAGAAAAGAAATTTCATCCAATCTTCCATGTTACCTTTTCTTTCCACTTGAAGATGGAGTTACTGCAGGGATGGCTGGGTTTAGTTCTCTGCTCAAGTTCTGCTAATACCGACATCAGTTTATAGGAATTTGCTTGCAGAAGGTCTAGTTTCAGATTGTTCTGTGGACACATCATGTGGCTGAGTGAGTACATTTCTAGAAAATTGGGCACAACTGGGTAGATATGAGGATAGCAGGATGACAGCAGGGTGTAAGAAAACATGCATTCACTTCACGTATGCACCAGATATGCACCAAAAATACTGAAAAGAAAAATACCCCTCAAAGCAGTTATGAGAAAAGTCTTCATAGTTGAGTATGTCCTCAGCTGTACGCTTGTAAATAGGGCGGAGAAGCCTTGTTAGATACATGACTCAGTATTTTGTGGCAGTGAACCACCTTATACAATTTTCATCTGAGAAACAAGAAAGGAAATAGTAAGTGTCGGTTGTGGAAGGTTCACTTCCTGTGGCCATGAGGAGGGTGACTGAATCATACTCAGTATTTCAGCAACCAAATTAACAAACAGGATCAAACAACAATGGATGTGAGTTGTTTTGTTTTCCCTTTTCTTATGCAAGTAAAACTCTCAAACCTGAAAATAATATTCCAGGGTATTGATTCTAAAAGAGTGTCGACCAGTCATGCTGGCACCGACCTATAATCCCAGCACTTAGGAGGCTGAGGCAGGAAGATCATGAGTTTGAGGCCAGCCTGGGCCACATAGTAAGCCTCTCTCAGATAAAAATAAGGAGTGAATTTGAACACAAAGTTCTAGTCTCCTTTTATTCTTGCTTTGATTTCGAACTACAACTTTATAATTACTTCATGGTCAGCTTTTGTGTAACCAGGTTGAAGCCGCAGAGTCTAACTCTCTTCACTATAATTCCTCTTTTCATGGTGCCTCCAGCACAGGGATTCTGAACCCTAATAACTGCCTCCAGCCATGGACAAGGTCTGTTGCCCTTGGTACAATCCACCGTGTTGTGGGGCAGCCTCACCCAAAACAAAGTCAAGAGCCCCCCTGGTCTCTCTGACCAGTCAGGCTGTGGAGCATCTGAAAGCATCAGAGAACAAGACCAGTTCCTCTCATGCTCTTTCCAGTATCCAGCAATGTCTGACTTACATCCCTCTAGTCTCTGCCACGTTTCTGCTACAACACACCTTGCCGACATTCCTGACTCAAATATGACACTCCAAGGTCCAAGGGGTGAAGAGGCAGAAAAGAACTTAAATACGGCAAAGTTTCTGAGAAACCATCCCTGGGTGACAAGACATTTCCCAACACAATTCGTTTCCCTCTGCCCAGATGCAAATGCATTGCAGAAAGTCGCTACTTGAAGGGCCTGCTTGCTCCTTCACTAGCTCAGAACCCACACATGTGAATCCGGTTCATATGCGCTCTGTGTTCTAGTCCATGCTCTGATGCTAAAGAGTGTGATAAAATTCTGTGCGAGAGCAACCGAAGACATGGTGTATCAGTAGCATCATAAAGTGCTCATGACTATTTCAGTAAATCGGAGTTTCATTGAATTTTGTTTTCATTTCATTTTTTGAGACAGGGTCTCACTTTGTAGCCCAGGCTGGCCTTGAACTCACAGTGACCCTCCTGCCTCAGCCTCCTGTAATGCTAAGATAACAGATGTGAACCTCCAAGTCCAGCTGCATTGAATCTGTTAACTGAACTTTGCGTGCTGTCAAAGGAAACGTCCTGCCCTCCATCTCATGGTATCATGTGAGGTGTAGCCACATATTCTTGCAGCAGGTGTCAGACTTTCTCCCAGGAACACATGCAGGCCCTGTTTTTCCCATGAAGTATTGGGACTGTTCCTGCAGCTGCCTTCCAGCTAAAGGGAGCCTGTGCTGAAAACAGGGCGTAGCACTAGCTGGCTGCAGCTGGCTGCTTCCCCCGGAGCATGTGGACATTGCTGGAATGTCGTCACCCAACATCACAAGAGGTATGTTAGGCAGAAAAAGGTAAAGAAAGCTGACCCAGCTTCCTGTATCCTCCTGGAAACTAATAATTTTTTCTCTTCCTGAATGATTCTCAGATTAACCTGAATCTTCTTCTGATCATTCATATCATAGCACAAATCCCCATATTGCACACGTAAGAAGCTGGTCATTTTTATCCCTGTATAAAGTTTAAAAACCTGCCCTTTTAGTTTTCCAAAGTGGCTAAAATGTCCATCATCTCCATGAATGTTTGTAGGGCTACGAGGTTCCAGCTCTCAGTGAGAAGACCAGTAGACTTGTCCTCTGCCCTTCTTCATATATTAAATTCCAAAAGTGAAAATCAGAATGGTCATATGAGCATGGTTTGTTACCACTGTAAAATTTAAAAATCATTAAGTGAAGCTGGGTGTGGTGGCTCACACCTGTAATCCCAGCACTCGGGAGGCAGAGGCAGGAGGACTGCTGTGAGTTTGAGGTTCGCTTGGGCAACATAGTGATCTCAGGGCCAGCCTGAGCTACAAAGCAAGAACTTGTCTTAAAAAAAAACAAAAAACAAAAAACAAAACAAAACAAAAAAACCCTAAAAAATCATTAAGCAAAACTATCATTAATTTGGGACCACTTATACTACTTTCCGAGCTCCTGAGCATTTGGTTAGCGTTTTAAAATTTCTAATTTCATTCTTTTAAGACCTCTCGAAGTAAGTACCAGTATCCTCATTTTAAAGACAAAAGAAGCAAACAATCAAAAACAAAACAAAAACTAAAATTATCTGGGTCCCACAGAGCCATCTCCAACCATAGGCTTCTGTGATCACAAACATTCTTTGTAACTGGGTTAAAATGTACATGGTTTCATTATAGGGCGAATCTACGTGGAGGAATTCTGTTTCAGACACAAGTGGTTTCTCCCAGTGTCCTTTGACAAGGCATTAAAGCAAATATTTGTCGGTAGTTGTATTTTTCCAAATTGTTCCGACTACCCGGAAGGTGCTGTCCCCATAAGTTCGTTCTCGGTAGCTCTATGTCACAAGAAAGGAAAGGCAAACAGCGGAGGGACTGGGCAACCAGGGTGCTAAAATAACCCTTGTCACATGCACTGTGCAAATATTTACCTCGTCCATCAACGCCGCCGTGTCTTTCTGGCTCTTTTCATCGGAGAAGGAGGAGCTGCTGGAATATGCATTGAGCATTCGTTCCAGGCCTGAAAAAGAAAGCAGGCCCTTGCTCACCTCTCACCCTGTGCTCATAGGACACAGCTGGGAGCCAGTTACCCTCGAAGGGAGCCTGAACCCGAAGTGATGCCAGTAGCTTTGGTAAATGGCTGAGGGGTAGAGAGTTCTGTATGCAGCTGTCACTAATTTTACTAAATGAAAAATGGTAAATCGACTGACTGCTCATTTATCTTTATCTTTATTTAATGAAGTTTGGGAAATACTGGTGCTTAAAGTATCTCGACTGTTATTTTTTCAAGATGAGATTTTGAATTCCTTTTTGCTTGGCCTATTCAAGGCATTTCTAACATTTACACTACGTTAGGCTCTTCCTCATTTTTGTACTTAAATCACTAAACAATGTCTGTCTTGGTCATCTATCTGGGTTACATGGCAGTGACTTATCGTGATCCCCACAGAACTAGACATGTCAGACTCATCGTGTACTGCTGCTTTAGTACCTGCTCTGCATCAGAGCAGCCTCACTTTCTAACATGCCTAAGTTCTAAGTATGGGATTTAGTTTGACTTTTACGCTCTTTCCAAAATTAGAAAAAGCGAGTGATAAGTTGGAGGGGGCAGCACACACCTGTACTCCCGGAACTTGAAAGCTGAGACAGGAGAACTGCACAGTGGTCTACACAGTGAGTGCAAGGCCAGCCTGCGCTATAGAGCAAGATCCTGTAGAAAGAAAGAGAGAGAGAGAGAGAGAGAGAGAAGAGGGAGGGAGCGCCAGAGGAGGAAGAGAAAGAGCAAAAGGAGTCAGAGAAGAAAAGGAATGAATGAAGGAAGGAAGGATGGAAGGACTAGCCAAAATTCTGGGCATGGTAGATTTGCTATATTTAAAATCACAATAATTGCCTCTTTCCAGCCAATTTCATAAACACAGTAAAATACTACCTTTCTAAAAATGGTAGTACAGTATACATACAGCTCTTATGAATAGGCCAAAATGCCATTTTGTATTTTTTTCTTCCTTTTAAGAAATTCTCCCCCTCATTCATGACTTAGCTTTGATAATGGTGTTCTTTGAGTGAGATGATCCTTATAACTACACACCTTCCTTGTCTTTGGAGGCTTTTTCAATGTCTCTTTGCAATCTTGACAGCTTTGGTTTTATTAAAGATTTTCGTCTTTCTTTATCCATCGCGTTGTTAGGATCTTCTTCCTTTGGGGAAAAAAAAAAGATGTTTAATAACGAGAAAAAAGGAAGAGTTGCTACTCCCAGTTACACTGGGACTTTCACTGACTGCATTTAATTTTAACTTTAGAGAAGAAAAAAAATTAAAAGGACTAGACATGAAATCAGGCGAATCTTTGGTTTTACGCACAATCTTTGGTTTTCCAACCTGTTCCAAACCCAACGAACAAGGAAATGTCTTGTTCCCAACTTGAAAGTCTGTGGCTGAACACTTTCTTAACTGAACAAATTATGCTTGGAGAAGGAGCCTTATGGCAATTGCTTTCATTTCTGGATAAATAAATCTATTGGTTAGACCTTATTGTTCCCTGAAACAATTTATTGAAGCTAGAGTCCTCCCCTGGTCCAAACAGAGCCTGTGTATGTGCCTCAGGCTGGGTCTCTCTGAGGAATGGAAGAGTGTTCGCTGGCCCGGAGTTGGCTGAGTCCTGGAAATTACTGGTCTAAAAGACACGCTCTGCTCCAAAGGAGCTCTACAGTCTGCCCAGCCTTGCAGCGTGACATGAAGAGTGCGGGAAGCACAAGGCCACACGGGTTCACGAGTGGTGTGGGCACCAAGGTGGGAAGCTAGGAGGAGGCCGGAGACTTGACCAGGACTTTGTCCATCCAGGATAAGAAGGGTGACAGCTACTGCTGGCAGGAGAGATGACAACAGAGGGAGGACTTGGGGAATGTGTCAGGAACAGCAAGTAGAACAGCTGGTTGAGCAGAAATAGTGGGAGAACAAGTTCTTTTTTGGTCAGTAGGGATCTATCATAGGCCATGAGGAACCATTGTTGAGGTCTGAGTTCTCATCAGATTATTTCAAGGGTTAAAAATAAATTATGTGGGGTGAGTGGCTGAACTTCCAGGACAGAAACCTGTGGGCAAAGAGGGGAATTAATGAGCTGGGACAGAAAGAGATGAAGCAGGTTCCTCTGATAATGAGGGAAAAGGAGCTGGATCCTAAATACTGTCAGAAAAGTGAGCTTCAAGTGATTCATCACAGGCTGCGGAAGTGTGGGGTATAGACTGAAGGGAGAAGTCCCTATAAAATGTAATAAATCAATGAGGGCATTTTGTTTACATATTGTGCCTTCTGTACTTATAAAACTTCTTCTGTAGTCTTTGTTACATGCAATTCTTAAAGCAGGTCTGTGAGATTGGTTTTAATTTTTCCTGTCACACAGAGAAATACAGGAAGGCTCAGGCAGACACAGGTTTTTACTCTCAAAACACAACTGCAATACTTTGACCCCAAGTCCTTTCCACTCCGTCACCTGTCTGCCCAAGGCTGAGGCCCAGCTTGCCCACCGGTCAAAGCCTTCCCTTGGTCTGTCTGGGGGAAATCCACTGCTTAATATGCACTTCAGGGCAGAGTGAGGACGTGGTGTGCTACCTTTGTCTGACTTCCTCGAGTTTGTCCTTGTTTCTCACGGAAGAAGGGCAGTACTAGGGGAGGCCCATAAACTGCAGACAACCTTTTAAACATGACATTTGCAGTGACTACACAAATACTTTCACACTGGCCACGATCCCCCCACATTTGAATTCAGGTTATTTCCCTTTTTAACCCTGGTCCATATAAGCTTCACAGCACTGGATAAAAGCCTGTTTATACCTCCTGTCAAGGACTACAAAGTCAGATATGGCAGTGCTTTGCTTTCAGAGTCTAACAGCAGTTCTTTCTCTTCTCTCATTCTGAGGCTGTCTTTTCCCCTTATACTGAGATATGTAATTGTAAGTTCTGTGCAATGGTTTCAGAGAAATTAAAAATTACCATGAATATGCCAATTACAGATGAATCACTGTAGTTACCTCATTATATTTTGATAGAACCTAGCCAAAGTTCCAAGGAGCATGGATCTTATTTTATTAATGCATTGGCTGATAAGGGCATTTTTATTTATTTATTTTTTAATTGAAATCTTTATTGGTACATTACATATACACATCATGATTGCACTCAACAATGAGCATTTGTACCAGTATATGACACGATATGGGCATTTTTATAAGAAAAAAGAAGATACTGATTTGCTGTACAGTTTTCTACCTGATGGCTTACCTGTACTATTTATAAGAAAAGTATTTCTCCTTGGCAAGCCAATCTCCCTTTCTACTCCCCTTGTTTCTGCTTTGAGCAGATATTGTTATTTGCAATAACTGTTGCCCAGGAAGAAAAGAAGACTCTAATAAATACATGGCCACTTCCTACAGTGGCGGGGAGTGGGGTGGGGTGGTGGGCTGTGCTGTCCGGATCCACAGTCCTGCCCATCCCCCTGATGCCCAATCGCTTGCTCCCTGGGTTGGGTGTTGCTGGCTGCAGCTGTATGTTTAGTCCAACAGGAGGACATGGCCAGTGGGCTAGTTCCACAGGTCAGAGGAGGACAAGGCCATATCAGAACTCTGAAGTCTTAATAAAGTCCAGCAGAGGGCCTAGATAAGAGCTGTAGAAGTTCTTTGTGCAAATTTTGGTAGCTATTGATCAGCTCCTATGCGCTGGGGTGGAGCTCAGTAGTAGAGCGCTTGCCTAGCAGATGTGATGCCCTGGGTAAAGAAAAAAAAATCTTGAGGATGATGATGGACACTTGTAGTCCCAGCCATGCAGAAGCAGGAGGATCACTTGAACCCAGGCAAGAGAAGCAGGCCTGTGCAGCCCTGCAAGACCCTGTCTGATGTAGATGTTGAAGGAGGAGGAGGAGGTGGAAGAGGAGAGAGGGATGGAGGGTGGAGGGTGAGGGAAGGATGAAGAGGATGATGAGGACAAGGAGAAGGAAAGGGGACAGGCAGGAAAGAATACTAAAGACTAATATGAGGGAAGCAGAGGCCAAGATCTTTGAAGCATGATCCAAAAAGACAAAGATTTACCCCAGTCAGGAGAGTAAGATGCCTGGGCTATTGGGACAACGATTAGTTTCCAGGGAAAATCACCCAAATGCCTTCAGAATGAGCCCCAGGTAATTGTGGCTGAGGTTTCCAAGGGAAGAGCCCAGGAAAGACACTGATAATGACTCTGCACCTCCTGTGTGTCAGCCTTCGTCTACTCTCCTTCCTATGGATGGGCCACACTTCATGATTTGCTTCCAACAGGCAAAATAGAATGAGCTGTGACTTCTGAGGTTAGTTTATAGCCCCTGACTCTTGCTTGGGTTCTCTGGCTATGCCTCTCCTGGGTCACTCATTCTGGGGAGCACAGGCTGCCATGGAGGTGGACAAGAATCCCTTGCATCAAGGAAATGGATTTCCTGACATCCTGCAAAACCTGGAGGCCTACAACCATGGCTGTAGATACACCCAAGTGAACTTGGACGTAGATTCTCTCCCAGCAGAGCCTCAAGATGTCTCCAGCCCTGGCTGATGCTTGGACCACACAGAGGGAACCATCAAAGCTATACTTAGATCTGTGATGCACGTGAACTGTGAGCTCATCAGGATCAGTTTGAGGTCATTAAATTTAGGGTGATTTGTGTAGGCAACTAGCCTGGGCCTGATGTAAAACACAGGCATTATTTCCAGCTCACCCTACACTGCGTGGGATGCCTCTTAGCAAAGACTGCTATGCTTTAAACATCCTCCATAGTTCAAAGGTCAGCAGGTGGGACTTCTATGAGGGGACTGGGTCCCGAGGACTCTGCCTGCATGGACTAATGTCATTACCAGGAGAGTGGCTTAGAAGTTCGGCCCCTCCTGCTGTCTTGCCCACTCGATCTCTTCTGCCATATGTCATACAGAATGAAGCCCTCACCAGATGTGGCCCATTGATCTTGGACTTCCCAGGCTCCAGAGCTCTGATCCAAATCCACCAATGTTCTTTATAAGTTACTGTAAAGTCTGCTGTGCTCTAGACAGACTAGGCCAGACTGAACAAGGAGGTTCTGCCTGAACCCTTCTTGATTTCCTTCCAGAGAAATCAAAGATGTATTTGCACTGCTCAGCATTTAAATTACTTACCACATATTTTACTTATATGAACTATGGGGAAAAAATCAATATTTTCATTTACCAAAAAATATTTACTTTACAGTTGCTTTCAGTTTTTCCACAATGAGTTCTCAATATACCTGGGCCCCCATTTTAAGTAACTTCCTGTCATTCCTTACTTACAAAGTAATCAGTTAACAGGAACTCAGATTTGTTTTCTGGAGATAGCAGTGCAGTTTCTTCCACGAGGGTCTGGACATCCTTTTCCACGTCTACCTTGCTGATGGCGCAGTGAATCTGTGTGTGGCACTGGGGTGCCACAGAAAGCAGAGCAAAGCTGGTGAAGAGTTCTGCCCATCCTTACCATGCACACCAGAAACAGACATCTTCGTGACTCACTGTGGTCAGGGTTTGGCCAAAAAGAGAAATATGTTGGCTGTACTGGTTTAAGTTGTCGCATAAAAGTTGAGTTCTTTCCTTCTCCAGTTCCAGGATGCTCTGAAGAGAATGAAAATGAGATAAGGTCAACCATTTGCTATGCAGAATTGAGGTCGCCCATCAAACTCTGACACACCTGGGAGTAGTCTGAGCTAATTGTCGGGCTGGTATCTACTGTGACACTGTAGGGCCAGATTTCTGGGAGAGAAATGGGACTTGGGGTCCTTTATCCTCCTTTAAGATGAACTTAACTCAAAAGTTTTCTCTGAGGTCTTTTGCCCTAAAAGGCATTTACACAGATGCTGTGGGCTACCTGATAGTCACAAAGAAGGAGAGAAAAAGAGAAAAGAATGCATTAAGAAGTGTCTGAATTGTGGAGAAAGACAGCAGAGCTTGGAGAACTCATCTTCAGATGCTGGAAATGCATCTAGACACCAAATCCATTCGATATCACTCCTGGTATAGACAAATGTTTGGCTGTGTCTCTTGTCCAAGTGTCTGTAGTCTCCGCTGGGCAGAGGTGAGATGCACATTTTTGGTTAAAGAAGCTACTTGGCAGTAGCAGAATGCCAACATCTGATCAATTTGAAATACTGACCTAAAATCAGACCAAGGATCAGGGCGCTTTTTCTTGTTTTGCAGAACCAAGGCCTGACTCATGAGGACAGAGCAGCTCACCAAGGAAGGGCTGCTGGGTGTGCAGGGAGACCTTTAAGCCACAGGGGGGCAGTGTGAAGCTGCTGCCAACGGGAATGTGTCCAGAGGACTTTGGCCTTTGACAGAGATGGCAGGCGTCCAAGACAAAGCTCTCTCCGTCCTGTTTTTATAAGGGCAATTTGTCCTTTTATCCAGAGACAGCCAGATTGGTGGCTCTATATACAAAGTCCAAGAGCACTCAGAGAGTCTCATGAAGAAGGCTTTGGGAAAGTCTGCAGTAGTGCACGCTTGAGGAGGAGGAAATGTGGCCGTGTCTGTCTCGACATCATTGGTGGGAAGCTGGACGGGAGAGGCACAGAACTCACTGAGTTCCTCAGTCCTTTCCCGCCTGCTGTGCACACCTGCAGGATCCACTTTCCTGGCTCAGTGCAATGGCCTGCTACATCCTTGTAACTTATGGTAAAAGTCACATTACCCAGAATGTGCCATATTAACCCTTTCTTTAGAGACATAGTCTTCCTTTGTGGTTCACATTGGCCTTGAACTCACTGTGTAGCCTAGGCTGGTCTGGAACTCCCCATGATTCTGCCTCAGCCTCCTGTGTGCTGGGATTACAGGTGCGTTCACCACCACACCCCGCTTCACTCTGATCATTTTAAATGTACAGATCAATGTCTACATACATTTGCATTGTCATGCAACCAGCAGCAGCATCCATCTCCAGAGCATCTTTCATTTTGTGCAACTGCCACTTGCACCCATGAAATAATAACTGCCCATTTCCGTTCTCTCTGAGGCCACGACAACCATCACTTCTCTATGAACTCAACTACTATCTATATCTCCAATGAGAGAAGTCATAAAATATTTTCTCCCTGATGTCTGGATTATTTCACCTAGTATGTTTTCAAAATTCATCCACGCTGTGGCATGTGCCAGAATTTTCCTTCTTTTTAGAACTCAGTGGTATTCCACCGCATACGCTGTGTTTCATTCACCTTGTAACACTCCTTTCAACTGCAAGTACTGACTGTGGACACCTATGGCAGTCACATGCAAAGGCAGAGACTGAGCTGGGGTCCTGACCTTTTGATAGGAAGCCTAGAGCTGGGGCCCCCACTCCCTGGCCACCTTCTTAGATACATCAGAAGCTGCACAATGTTAATAAGTCAGCAGGAACCAAATGCTTTCCTTTCTGCCTGCAGACTCTTGAGTCTTTCTCCAAAATCTTAGGCACTGGCCATTTGAATGTGAGCATTTGCTCTTCTGTCTCCCAGGCAGAGTACAAAGACACAAGAGAACAGCCTCTCCAACACTGCTTCTTCAAAGGGCAGAATCAAAGCGCTGCATAATAAAAATGTGAAATGAATTCTGCTCATTTGTTTGGATCTCAGATGGGACGCTCTTCAAAAAAAAAAAAGTCCTTGCCCTACACAAAAAGATGTAGAAAGCAGCTGCTCCAGGTTACCACCAGGAGCAAAAGACGGGGGAGAAAAGAGAATAAAAAGGCTGGCTTTCTGAACGCATTGTATCCCTAGGGGTGGCTGTTTCTGAACTTTGACAAGCTCCGAGCCAGGAGCATCAATCTGAGCTTAAAATAACCAGCATCCTCTAGTAGAGACAGTAAAGTTTAACAGATTTTAATTACATTTCAGGGAAATCATTAAAATGATCTATGTTTGCTCGTGAAAAGAGACAGAAATAAATTCCACTGTGCAAAGGGAAAATCCATATCTCATTTAATGAATTATTGCTTTCTATTATCTTTTACTTGTTGTATGAGATGAGAGGTGGAGGGATAGATAAGACTCTGGAAGACCTCAGACAAAGCCCTTGGTTTTCGCAGTGCTGCATACAAACACACTGTGGTCAGAGTGAGTCCACAAGAGAAGGTGGAGGCAGCGCCTCCAGTTATCTATGTACAATCTTCATTCTCTTTCTGTTTCCGGGTGCTCCACACTTCAGGTGGAGACTCTGGAGGGACCAGGGGTGTGTGTGTGTGTGTTTTCATGTAAAGTGCTTTCACAAAACTTATGAAATAACTATCATTCTCTTTCTAAGCTAGGGACTCACTATTGAAGTCCTGACCCGCTCTGGAGAGATGTGAAGGAATCTGCATTTTAACAAATACTTCAGGTGCCTTGAAACACTGTCCCAGTGCCACAAAAGGGTACAGATAATTGCTTTCTAGAATCTTCACACACACATCCGCACCCCCCAGAGGTGACTACTATCAACATTCTAGGGTACTCTGAACTACTGAGTATATGTGATTTTATCTTTTTATTTTCTGTCAAATTATCCCAATTTGGAATTCTAATTTTTTTCTACTTCGCCTCACCCATGAGCGATTTTCCATGTCATTAGCTTCTGAAAATAACATTTTAATTACTTCATAGTAGTCAACTGTGTAGGCAGCTTAGGTATTCCTTTTCTGTTAGCCATTTCAGTTGTTTTTTTCCTTTTTAATTTGAATATGTTTTTGGCAGAAATCTGTGTGTTGTTTTCAGTGACTTCCTCGAAACAGATTTGTAAAAAGAAAGTTACCTTTTTTTAATAGGCACCATACAAGAGAATTAAGCGCTAGAATCCTAAGGCAGTGATGGTGAACATTTCAGAGCTTTCCGTCATAACAAATAGCTCGTGGTGGCACGCATGCCATGTTTGCCACCACTGTCCCGAGGTATCTAATATATGTACAAAGTATGATAAAAACCATAGTGCATATTTACATTTTTAAAGTTTCCCTCAGTAGACACACTGCCATTAGTCTCCCTTCAAAACTCCCCCAACTTCAAACACCCTAGTTCAATTTTTATTTAAACATGAACTGAAAATTTTGATCACTCCTCAAACAGTCATGTGCTGCATGACAACTTTTTGAACAACACCAGTTATCTATTTATACAGTGGCCCTGAGGGCCATAGTGGTGCTGAAAAGTTCGTATTCCCCACTGAAATCGCAGTCATCATCCCATTGTGGCACAATACAGTACATTACACACTTGTGGAGATGCTGCTGCCAACTGACCTATTGCACTGCCAGTCATAGAAGAGTACAGCATGCACAGCTGTGTAATACTTGATAATAAGCAACTATGTGTACATATTTATTATGCCATACTGTTTATCACTGTCTTAGAGGGTATGGCTTCTATCTGCAAAAACTTACCACAAAACAGTATGCTGTGTCAAACAAGCCCCAGCTTTGTACAGCTCATGTTACCTCGTCTCTTGACATAACAAGTGGCCCTGGAGGGGTGAGGGTGAGTGACCTCTGCCACCTAGATCTCTGGGGATGCCCAGATGATGTGGTGGCCTTTCGATTAAATTCTCAGAATGCGGCACTCCTGTTCAGAGACACACAACGAGACACCATCCATCTGCACGTAAGTGGTACTGGCCAAGCACTGTCCTTGCTGGAGCTGAGAAAATAGCCACTGAGATAATTTCCCTGATTTCTGGTTCAGATGAGGAACACCAGTTGAGAAAAGAAACATTTTTAAAGTTTTCGACACTCGTTGCAAATGACTGTGTAAAAGAATTCCTTCACTTAGTATTGTCACTACCAACCATTTGATTTTTGGAAATTTTGATAGTGCAGCTGTTATTTCTTAAAGTATATTGTAGGACATGTCTATCAGTTGAATTGCTTCTTCTTGGAAAGGAAGATAATAGAATCATGTAGGAAGAAGGATAATTTTGACATGTGGTTTGTGCAACTGATTTCATTGCTTAATAGCCACGTTTCAGACTATCATATTTCTCATGGTATCTAGAAGCCTGTCTTGAGCATAGTTCTATGAGTATTCCCTGGAGGAACTTGTAAATCCCCTCTCCTCCTGCTGGACAGCTGGGGTTACACTGGGCACCCACACGCTAGGCTAAAATAAATGATCATATTCAATTTTTAGAGAAGAAGGGTGAGAGTCTGGAGAGAAAATAAAATTGAGAGGCCTCGATTATCACATTCCACTTTGCATGAAATTCTTTCAGTGAATTCAGCCTGTCTTTGTGGATCTATTATTTCTGCTTAAGTATACAAAAGATATGGAATGAACAGTCATGTGCTGCTGAATGATTTGTTGGGGTTGACTGAGTAGATACGATCAGCTCAGAAAGCAAAGGTGTCATTATTAGGGTTAGTGTGGAGCAAGGGTGACTCGATGGAGGTTGTCTCCAGCTGGGGCCGACGGGCTGGGCCTGGCACTCAGAAGGGAGAAGGGAGCTTCTGGGAAGCTGGATAGGTCCCAGGAGCTACATGGACTGGACAGGAGTGGGGTGAGACACTGCTGGCCTCTAGCACTGTGGGAGCAAAGCTCCTAGATGCAAGAGGGTTGAAAGAAAACCTGCTTTTCCTCAAGGAGACAGGTTTGGAACTAGGCTGTATGCGACTTGAATTCTAATAAAATAATAAAAGCAAGACACAAGCTGAAGTCCAAAGCAGATCTCTTAAAAATGTCAGGGAATGTGCATCATGTCACCATCAGGACGATCTTGTAAGGAAAGAAGGATGATTTCACTGATGCTACAATACAAAAATTAGACAAATGGAAAAGGAAGGGAAGAAAAGAGTAGGAGGATCTTAACCTGAGACAGGAAAACTAACGAAGGAAGAAATGACCTCACCAGTGCCTCTATTAATGACCACAGGATCAGCTACACTGAGCACATGAAGAAGACCAGCTACTTGTGAGCTCCACCCTGGAATAGTGAGTGCTGTCACCCATTGTTGTGGCTTAGGGAGGAGGGTGAGGAAGGAGATAAGCGCTTGTAAATTTTTCTTATAGTTTTTAAAGGGCTCCTAAAGATTGGATTGGTAGCTATGCTTTCTCCTCCATCTCCTAACAGAGCCACCCAGGGAAAGTCAGCCATGTGGAAAAGCTACAACTTCATTAGGTAGTCCTAGGACAGGGATGGCGAACCTGTGGCACGTGTGCCATAGCAGGCTATTTGTTATCATTGAAAATGTTAAAAGGTTTGCCATCACTGTCCTAGGAGGTAAGGCAAGGTCAGAGCCCAGGTTGCAGAGCCAGCTTTTAAATGGATAAAGTTGGAATTTAAACCTAGCTTTTTCTTATCCATCTAAGACCTAGTCAGAGCAAGGTAGAGGAGAATAAGATCTTATGTTCCAGGGTGAAAATGAAAGAAGGTGTTTTTTTTTTTCCTCATTTCTCTCCCTCTTTAGCTTAAATTTTCATCTCCTACTTTCTCCTTTCTTCTCTAACTGCATCTGTCCTATCTGCATGTGGTTGAACTGCAAGAGATTAAAAACCAGCCTTTCAGTTTCTGCTTGTCTTTAGCCTCGATGTACCCAGTTCTACTGGGAGAGAAGCCCAGTGTGGAGGCCTAAGTCAAATCCAGAACCACTTTGGGGAAGTTACTACATCTCACTGGCCTCCCATTCCTCCATAGGGAATAAAATCTTTATCTTCATAATGTTGGACAGGGACAGAGCACAGTGCACAGGCCTGTGCTGAACGGAATGTGTACCAGCATCACACATATTTACTTGCTTTTTTATTTGTAGCAGCCTTGAGGGTTTTTTTTTTTTAACTTGAAATATGTGGAGACAAAACAACCAGAATTGATAATTATTTCATTTGGTCATATTTACACTGGCTTGAAAATGGAGAATGAAGCTATTCATGTACAGTTGAGAGAATTTGGTCCTGGGTTGGTAGTAGTCTTTCACCAGGGAATGAGCACCAGCCTGCTACCCCCTACCGTGAGTGCCATTCCTGTCCTGCCCAGCAGAGATTCAGCCAATTGCCATATGTTTACAAATCATACATATAACTCGGTGTATTGTGGATATGAGTTAAAAATTTTTGAAAAATTACATGGATTATATATATGGTTATTTCTTTCCAGCATCAATTTTTTTTGAGACAGTGCCAGGTGTGGAGACTCACACCCACCAGCAATCAGTACCACATCCCACAGTGCTGGGCATGGTAGCTCACACCTGTAATCCAGCCCTTGGGAGGCAGAGGCAGGAGGAAGGCTGTGAGCTCAAGGTTCACCTGGGCTACATAGTGACCTCAAGGTCTTTTTGAGGTTAATTCATATTTAAATATACTTTTCATTAATATTTTAGTGCTAATATTAGTCTATTTTTCAGCTTAGAGAATATTTTAAGAGTGCTCTGCTGATGGATATGAAGATTGTGGATAATTTTTCCTCACTATGTTGTGGCACTGGAGATTGAGTACAGGAGATTTAAAAACAGCCTTTCAGTTTCTGCTTGTCTGTATCCTTGCTGCACCTGGTTCTCTTGGTGAAAGTATGTGGGGTAGAGGACTAGGTCTTTAGTTGTGTCTACTAGGCATTTGTTCTACAACTAAACTACATCCCTGGCCCTTTTTGAAATTTTTCTTTGGAGGAACGATTTTGCTAAGTTGCCCAGGCTGGCCTTGAACAGGCAATCTTCAGGTCTCAGCCTCCCAAGTAGCTGAGATTACAGGTGTTCACACTATGCCCATCTTCTTTCACCTTTCCTGAAGTATAGGTGTTAATGTTCCCCTAAATGGGCAACTGCTACACTGTGGGTCCAGGTACAGTTCCATTTTACTAGATACCGTTGTTATTCCCTTTAGAAGGAAACAAGTATTCTTGTCTTCTAATGTCCTTGCCAATACTTGATATTATCATTCATAATTTTGCTCAATGCTTGAGCATCTTTTCATGTGTTTAGGGTGATTTTGATTTCCCTTTGTGATCTGCTTGTTCACCTCTTTTAACTGTTTTTGTTAGATGATTTCCCGCAATTCATTCATTTATCTGTGTTACTAGTTTATCTGTGTCACATTTGAAGTGTGAAGATGGTACTCTATTCAGTGCTATAAATCCTCAGTGGCGAGCATGCCTGGGATGCAAAGGGACTCTTTAAGTGATCACCATGGGAACTGGCCATCAGCCGAAACTCCCATCTGAGTACCTAATATCTAAGTCTTAAATCATCTTTACTTGGACAGCACTTTTACAATCGACTGTGTCCATTGAGAATCAAAAGCTCAAACTTTGGCAAGTGATATTCAACACATTTTCATTGGTAACTATTCCATGGAGAAATGGAAACAGTGACAAAAAAGGTGGTTTGTCCAGAGTCACAATAAAATTGAGGATCTTGGCTAAGCCAGAAATTAAGTCTTAGAACTATGGCTTCACCCTCACTTTCAAGGTCAGGGAAAGCTCCACAGAAGGTGTGAATGCACAGGTTACCTTGTAGCAGTTTTCCAATGTGTTTTCCCACTTCAGTCTGGTTGAATAGCCTGCCATGTTCTTTTGGTAGTAATTTTCATCCTCTTTTTCCAGCTTCTCAGTGGATTTTTTCAGTTTATTGAGGAGCTGAAACAAAACACATCACTGTCACATATTCATTATCATAGTGAAGAGAGCCCTTTGCAATTCCACAGATATTATATGTGGTTCAATGATATAAAACTCTCTATGGAGTCAGTACATATGATAAAGTCAAAGATCTTTTTATTTTTAAGAAAAAAAAAAGGATGACAGAACCCTAAGGAGACATAAGGTCCTTCCAGGCTCCTATCTTGAATTTTACATGTGAAGAAATTGAGAGCTTATAAATGAAATGACTTGTCTGGCAAACAAAAATCAAATCAAGACGACAAAATGATGGTGCATTTGAGAATCATAAACACACTGCAACTTAAAACACTCGAACTACCATTAAATTCTATAGTCTTATTTGGTAATCATCTGAGTTCTTGCATTTCTCATGAGGACAGGTAGAGACTGGGAAGTCATGCAGTTTTCAGAGCAGGCCTGGCTGCTTTCCAATCATCTTCAAGTGAACAGTATACTTCTGAAATTGGACTCCTTGAGTTTGAGCCCTGGTTCTGGCTGTCGGAAGTTACTTAACCCACATGAGCCACAGTGTCTCCATCTCCATGAAGGGGCTCATGGCGGCTTCCACTTCCCTGGCTACGAGGATTCAGGTAGGTCACACAGGTAAGACACCTGTTACACTGTCCAATACCACTCAAAGGCTGAAGAATACAGTTATTACTAGAGAAAAGCCTGCAATAGATGCCCGCAGTCCACTGTCATCTACAGGCAACGTGAAAAAGGATTTCCTCTCATCTGGCTCCCCAGGGGCCCCTCCTGCCAGTCACCAGAATATGTCATTCCACTTGCTAAATCAGCTGGAAAAACAGAGTAATATGAAAGTTCCTGGACCACAGTGGCTGAAATGGATGATTAAAATGTCCACACAAGTAATTTCATATCTCTGAGAATTGTTAGTTTTATGTGAGTGATTTAAAAACTCTCCCATGCCTAAGCCTGGCCTGGGGCGGGGGGCAGTTGCCAAATTGCAAGTCTAGACCTCACTAGTGGTGATACTGATTCAGTAATTCTGTATTGAGATTAGAAACCTCAACTTTTGCTCCATCTTAGAGGCTTGTCCTGCAAATGGTGCTCAAACCACCCTTCAAGAACTGCAACAACACCCTCAGTTTTGCAAGTTTAGCAGCTTCAAGGACAGTGGCAATGGCTTTTAAAAAGGATATTCTTTAAGGACATTTTGACCAATGTTACAGTAATGAACATTCATCCCCAATGCCGGATGTTAATAGCACTTGCTTCATTTCTCCATTTGATATGCTGGCTGCCTGTTTAACTGTCCCTCCACTCAGATGTATGAGCTACCCAGGGCACATTAATTTTGTGTTTCAAATGTGATGAGCCACATCCATCTGCAGGAAGGTGAGCTTGTGAATTTTAACTTGGTGATGAAGTAGTGGCAGGGGTGGAAGGTGCCAGGATAGACTTTATTGCACACTATCTGAGGTGCTTAGGAGAGTGGACACTGGCTGTGAGCACTGACCACTTCTGGGATTCCCCCTAGCCTATGCCGCAGTGCTACTGACCCCATTTCTGCATGGCAATTGTACTGGAAGTAGCCTCAAGTGGACATAAAAGAAAAATATAATCTCTCATATTTTTATTTATGAGATTCCTTTATGAAAATTTGTGGAGATTGAATATTTTCTTTTCTCTTTCTTTTTGTTGGAAAGAACACCTTACTCACCAGACATTGAGTAACTACTCAGTGTGTATATCAAAGGCAAAGCTGTGGGAGCAGAACAGAGACCAAGACACAGGTTTCTTCTTGAGTTATGGAGCACGTGGGCCACTGCTCTGGCACAATGGGTCCAGGACTACTGGATGCCAGTGCTTAGCTGTCAGTGGGACAGCCAACTAACTAGTGTTAGAATGAACATGACATTGAAGCTATCACTGTACATGGAGTAAGTGGTGAAAGAAAAGAAAAAAGATCCTTGTATACATTGGTGTGGCAAGACACTAGGATATGGCACAAAATACTGGTGAGATCGGAGCCCAGTTTGAGGGAGATCAAATACACACACTCACAGAGAGAGAGGGGTGGGGGACAGAATGAAGATGCTGCTGCTGAAGTTGTCAAGTCAAGGTCAAGTCAAGGAGGCTCACAAGAGCCACATAAGAGAAGGTGTACTGAGTCTGAGGTCCCTGGAGAGCCTTTAAGGTTATTAAAGGGAGAGTGATGACCTCAGATTCAAGTTGCAGGAACGCCAGCTTCACCTGTAAATGCGCATAGACAGGAAGAGTCCCACTGAAGGCACAGACGTTTGTTGCAGTATTTGACAAACCTGGACAATGTCCCCAGGGGCAGCCTGGAGACAGATCAAAATGAGGAAGTTCAAAACACGTTGGTTTAGAGATTAGAATTGGGAGGATATAGTGAGGGGTGATAATCAAGGACCCAGGAAACAGGGAGAGTGAGTACCTTCGGTAGAGAAGTGACAGGGCTGATTCCGGAGGTGCCAGAGGCAGTTTGGTGACTGTTATAGGTTGAAGATGCCACACTGCGTTGTTCTGATAGATCTGGTAGTCAGAGCCTTAAGAGTAAATTTATTGACTACGTGAGATTGAGCATATTGTATCAGATGTAGAGACACAATGGCAAATTAAACAGAGATAGTCAAAGAGAAGTTCTTCGAAAAAGCAATATAAAATGTCAGGGAGAAAAAGGGAGTTCATAAAGGAGTCGAAGATAAAAGTTCCAGTGAGGCTGGAGGAAAACCAAAGACAAGGATGCTGCCACCGTTAAAAAGAAGCGAATGTTCCTGAGAGGAGGAAATGAAGGATGTTTGAAAACACTGCTCCTCACCTCGCAGCCTGGGACTTTAAAGAAGTTCCTTAAGGTAAGAACTGGAAAGTACCCTTGGACCCTCGTGAGGACATTGTTTGGAGTGGTAAGAACAAGCTGGGGAAAGAGTAGGGGAAGATTGGTTAGGGCAGCGTGAGGCAGGAACAGAACGAGCACGTGGAGTTCGCTAGCATTCCTTTCAGAGGAGAGAGGGAGACGCAGGAACAGGAAGGGCGCCACGGGGCCCCTGACCCTCGCCCTCTGCAGCTGTGGTGCAGTAGCCTGACTGTGTCCATGACTCATGGGCTAAACTTCAATCGCCCAAGATCATGGGGGACGGGCCTTTGGGAGGTGACTAGGTGCTGAAGCAGAGCCCTCATGAACAGGATCGGTGGCTCAGTGAAAGGAACCCGAGGGGTCTCTCTTGCCCTCTTCTGCTGTGGGAAGTTATAACCCAAGATTCGCATTTTGCAGCCTGGGTGACGGTCCTTACAGCAACTCTAGTGTTTCTGGGGCCCTGAGCTTGGACTTCTACCTTGCAGAGACTGCTGGGAAGGAACCATTGAAGAGGGAGGTGTCCGAGATTCCAGAGAGGCGGGTACCCAGGAGAGGGTCTGTAAGCAGCGGGACGGCGGGTCCCTCTCCCAGGCACCGGGCCTGCTGACTGGGAGAGTGTAATGAGATGGAGTGGAAGAGCAGGAAGGCTTAGGGTGGCTTCTGGTGGGAAGAGGACAGCTGAGCAGGAGCTTGGGAAGAATTCCTAGCAACTCCAAGGAGAAGTGAGGCTGCAGAGGTGGGTGCTTCTGTGCAGAGGAGGCAAGGGTCCTGCTTTAGTTTTCAACTTTACGACTAAAACAACAACTAGCGGATGAAGCAGTGATGGGGAGAGGGTGTGTGACCTAAAACCAGGCAACAGTCACGGTTTTCGGATGCTCCACGAGAGCACAGCAGGCTGTGGACTTCAACCTCTCAGACAAGCTCTTAATGAGGGAATAAAGAGGAAATCAACACTCAGCAGGGCAAGGTTCTCCCTCCTGATTGCTTTGCAGTAATAAAGGATAGCTTCTAATGAGGGCTCGGAATGCCTAGAACAGGTCCTGGTGCCTTTGACGCACCTTGGGGGCGGGTCATTATTCAGCACTGGCCATTAGCCTTTCAAGAAATAGGAAGTTCATGAAATCTTGCTAATGATCAATTACATTGTTCAGTGAATAGTTTCTCCAAATGAAATGAAGGAGCCATGTGCAGTGAGCATTTTCTTTTTGAGAACATTGGGACTGCAGCTGTGCTGGTTCCTCTCCTTTCTATCTTTTGGGAAGGTGTTTCATAGTTTCCAGTACAGGATGTAAATCATAAAAGGTGTATGAGGTAGCCTATTGGGTGGAGGTAGAAAGTACTTGATTTTATTCCTGCACCCCAATACTATGCATGCCTGTGCACATTTCTGAAGTTTACTCCTGTTTAATACACATGGGGAAGGACACGTGGTGTCACACGTGGACAGTTACGGGCTTCCGAGCAGCTGGGGAGAAGCAGGGGATCTGACAGCATGAGAAGCTGCCCTTCCAGCACCCTGGGTCTTTACTTCCAGCACCCTGAGACATGTGGTTTTGGACATGTGCCTGGACCATGCGTTCACAGGGGTATTATCTAGTGTTGAATGGATATACACAGAAAGCACATGTCTTAGAACTATTTCTCCCATGAACCCGTGGACTCATTTTACTACTCATAATGTACGTGCAAACTAACATCAGCACTGATGAGTTCTGCTCCTGGTTATAAGCAAGCATCATCCATGTGAAAGAGCAGTAATAGAGTGATAAGATGGTAATGAAAAATTTTAATTACTTAAAATTCAAAGTTATCAAAAGGGCTGTTAGAAATATGGATGCACACTTATTGTTGTAAAGGCTAAACCTTGCTCAAAGTGTTTATTTTGCAAGTACATTTGCCAAATGACTATTTGTTTTTGATTTTTTGAAGACAGGGTCTCATTTTGTAGTCAGGCTGGCCCTGAGCTCACATTTCTCCTGCCTATGACTCTTGAGCGCTGGGATTACAGGCGTGAGCCATCACGCCCAGCACTGTGGTATGTAGTACTGACTGCTGGTGGGCGTGAGTCACCATGCCCAGCTTTGTTGTATTGTGGTTACTGGAGATCGAACCTGGGCCCTTGTGCTTGCAAGGCTGGTGCTGGAACCACTGAGCTAAATCCCTGGCCCTGCTTAGTGATTATTACTCTGTTATTGTCTGCATCATTATAAGCCGATCATTTAAATACTATTTTATCTTTGGTTTGTCTTGCAAACATTTCTACTTTGTTTTTATAATGTTCGTAGCATAATAATGTATTATATATGTATATATTCTTATATATTATATACTAGCATATATAAGTATACATAATTTTATTTGGAATGTGAACTGAGATTTTTTTTTTTTATTAACAGAGCTTGCTAATGAAAAAAATATTTGGACACGTTGGCCTCTGTCGATCTTGACTTCTAAAACTATATGTGGAGCAGGAATGATCTTAGACTCTCTCTTGTTCTCTGCCTGCTGACAGTTCTGCAGAGCCCCCACCTCAAGCGAGGAATGGCCAGTTCCTGGAGTCCCAGACGAGGGCAGAAAGCTCACCTGTCTCCCAGTCACACGACCCAGGTGCCTCGCTGGCTTACCTTCTGCTTCTCCTTCCCAGTCACAGATTGCTTGGAGCTTTCTATAAGGTGGAAAAGGGCTTCATGCTTCTTGGTACTCACCATTAATTTTTTCTTAGCCTAGAGTCAAAAGCATACAAACAAAAACAAAGGAGCAGAAACTGATGATCAAGAAAAAAATTCTTGTGTTTGGGACAAGGTATAGTTATGTGCTAGTTTGAATGATTGTGTAGTTTTAGATCTGCATTTCCACTTTCACCTCAAAATTTGCCTAAAATACCATAGCGGTGAACACTCTGTATGAGAACCACCCCATGCTTTGTGACTGTATTGGGTACACGCGGGGGCTGCATGCTCTGCCTGCAGGCCTCCGCACGGAGCTTCTACACAGCACAGTGGCTTTCCATCACTTCAAGCCACAGCAAGCCCACCTGCAGCACTCTTTTCTGGCCACAGTGGAGGTTGTTTTAAAATATTCTCTTCTTGGTTCAGCAAAGGTGGGGAAGTCCCTCTCTGATGCCCAGCTTGAGAGCTGGGAATGCCTGGCATCTTAGGAAAGGCCCTGTGCTTGCTGGGGCACCAGCTATGAGGGAAGAAGCTCTCCATGTCTGGCTACTCTGTGGGTGCTGTGAAGCTTGGCGTGGGTTAGGATTCAGAGAACCAGTTCTTATTCTACACACTTGAATTTGGCTGGAAGATGATACACCAGAGATAAAGTATGCAGACAGATTTAGGTGGAGTTGGGCTCAGTCTGTTCTGAAACTCAGCTGACTGAACTGTCTTCTCCCCACTAGACTGCAAGGACCGCAAGACTGGATGGCAGAGGGACCGCCCCGGTCCTCCTCGGGAACCAGAGGCAAAGGCTTCTCTCTCGCTCAGAATGCGGGAAGACCCCACAGCCCTGTCCTCCTTCAGTCAGTTGCTCGCCGCTGAGGAGTGAGCGAGTGAGGCCAGAGCACTTGGTCCTCTGAGGCTCTGCACTGGTGTCCCTGAGCTAGACCGCGTTTCATTACCGACACACTCGAGCTCTTCCGTTGCAACCGGGGAAAGTGTAATTATAGCTCAAAAATTTTATGTGCTCTAATTTCTCTGCCACTCTTCATAAAAAACAAAATCATTTTATTTAGAAAAATGACTTGGTAGAAACTGGGAAATAATAAAAGACAAAGCTTTGTGTTTTTTTTTTTTTTTTGTGTGTGTGTATGTGTGTGTGTGTCCTTGGAAGTAATTGTAGATCATGAATATTGCTTCTAGCTTTTGGTTCATTGTACTGAATTTCTTATGATTGCTGAATTTTGCAAGAAAATTGGTTTTTAAAAAATTCCAAAGAAAGCTCAGAAAATTAAGAGCAAATTTTTAAAAACAAAAGACGATATTTTTCTGAGGCTTTTCAAATATTTCCTTTAAATATTTAAAGAAGGAATACTATGAAAATGATTCTGATGAAATTTCTTTTGCCAGTACTAACACTGGATGTAGAAATTCATTTACTAGGAATATTTCTTATTAATGTCCTTGGCCTATAGAATCCTCAGTTTCATTAGAAGTGTCTGAGTTACCCTGAGATCACCGATGTCTCAGGGCCCCTCTGATTATCTGACACAGTAGCTACTTACTTGCAGAAGGATGAAAAAGGAAAATTCTTAATCTTGGGGTGCAAATCCTGTCAAAGGGATCACTGAGTTTTTAAAGCAGGTTTCCTAGCCTCTTATCCTTCATACTTGAAATGAATTCCTCTGATACCAGATTATTCTAGAATAATCTTATGTACATATGGGTTCCATCTGCTATTTTTAATGCTTACGAGCCTATAAAAGTATGCTCCAGCCTTTCACTCCAGAACTTAATTCCTCCTGGGGTTTATTTACTATTTCCTATACACATGTTACCTAGCCAGCTAAATTTAAATTACTGGAAAACAAGGGTCATGTCTGAGCATAGCGTTGCACCCAGAAAGTGGACCATACATGCTTTTGAAATCAACACACACCTTCTCTGGACCTGTCACCACCACAACACACACACTGCGCTCTCACTAGTGACTGAGATCAACATTACTAAAACTCTTCTACAGCTGACAAGCCACCACTCAGGTCTGTTTTTCTCTGGCTCTGATTTCAAATGACATGGAGAGATAGTACAGTGTAACGGGAAAAAGCAGTGACTCTGAAGGCTAAGAGTTTGTATGAATTCTTTGTTGAAACACCAACCAATTTTCCTCTTGGGAAAACTGTTTCCATTGTCTGTGCCTCTCTATAGAATGGGACAGTGCAAGGTCATACATACACTGAGTTCTTGTAATGACTGACTATATAAATGTGGAGTGCTTGGCACATCGAATGTGCCAGGTAAGTGTTAGCCACAAATAAGAGTCACAGGTGAGATATACTTTTCCTTGGCTTACTTAAAAGATGCATCCAATCAGTAATTCAGCATGGAAACATTTTTCTCTTCTTTTAGAACTTAGGAGTACTAACATCAAAGCACATGATCACATCTTTGCAAAAGTAAAAAGCTCTGATCCTAAAAACTGAGTTTGTACAAAGGATATTTGCGAATACTTGCCTTAATTTGCTGATTCCAGTTGCTAATAACAAGATTTGCCGTCTTTTCAACTTCATTATCAAGCTATTAAAAAGAAAAATGGAAAAAAATTGTCCTTTCTTTTTATTTAGTCATTGTTATAGACTAAATATTTATTATCCCCCAAATTCATAGGTGGAAACATATTCCCTTTGGAGATGGAGACTTGGAGGTAATTAGGCCATGAACATAGAGCCTTCACACATGAGCGTGTAGCTTGGAAAAGAGGCCCCTGTACCACGTGAGGACCAGCGAGAAGATGGCTGCCCCCACAGCAGGACCTGAGCCCTTGCCAGACACTATCTGCTGGTGCTTACATCTTGGCCTTCCATCCTCCAGAAGGGCAAGAAATCCATTTCTGTTATTTCTAAGATGCCCACTTTAGCCCCTTAAACTATGAGAGTCCATGGTATTGGCTTTGTAATTCTGGTATGATTCATTCATTTCTCCACTGGAGTTGGAAAATCCTGTAGCAGACATTTCCTGAGGAATGTAGCCAAGCTATCGTATCTCCCTATCAAGTATCTCTTGAGAAGACTTGTCAAAATAACAATTTCTAAGCTATAAGAATGTGAGAAGCACATACGTGTGTGCAGCTATGTGGAGGAAGGCGTGGGATGGGCTGTGCCTCGGGGTTCCAGAATATCCACTGGTTTGTGGCAAAAACATCCACACAGGAGAACGGAAAACTGTCCTAGTTTACTACACGTCTCCTTTTCCCACAGTGTGACTCAGTTTCCCAGTGTGTGAATTAAAACACACTCAGTGTTTTAATTTCAAGGAGACTGGATTCTTAATCATAATTAAATTTTTTTAAGGGACCTAACAGTAATGATAAAGTGGATCTAGGCGACCATTCAGGAAGATCAGCTGTAAGTTAGGGCAAAAGCTTTTGTCTTGTTCTACAGTCTCAGTAGGTCAGTTATTGCTCAGCTTTCTTGAGATCCAGCAAACAGTATATTTGTATACAGTATATTCTTTTTTACTGGTTATATGTAGAGTACATAGTTTATTGTAACAAAGCAATCGAATAATTTTATACACCACATCATTTTTCACTAGATGAATGTGCCTGGAATCTAGAGCAAGTTCGCTTTTAAAAATAAAAGTTCATCTTTTGTGAGAGACCAGGGCAAGGAGGTGGGGTGCATTACCGTGGCAAAGGCAGTTATATCTGAAAAGATTATAAATCGGAACAGCAGGTTGGGGGGTCAGGACAGCAACAATCTAAGCTCCTTTGATAAACTGCCATAGCATTGCATCAAACTTATGGTAAATATGAACCAAATATAATTATCATATTGTTACATGGTATGAAAAATATGTTGCAATTAATGGAATAAAGGTTAGCATTTGGTTTTATGAAGTTAAAGGAGGGTGGTTGTATTGCTTTCTAGAAATTTGTTTCCACCCGCCACTCCGGGCTTAGGCACCGCCTCCTTCTGATACCGGTTCTCCTCCCTGTCTCAGTGGCACGGTCTGATGCTTTACATGCCTTTCTCATTTCTCTTCCATTAGGGGTTTCTCACATCTCCTCATCCCCTCGACACTAACTGATCCTCAGGACCTGTGTCATCTGAAGTCCCCCTGGCTCTGTCTCTGGCCTTCTTGGGGGTCTTCTCCTGGGCCTTGGGCGCTTCCGAGGCACCAGCCAGAACAGGCTGTGCCCTCGCCCCCAGCCCTGGCAGAGCCACTCGGCATCCAGTAACAGCGGGTGACACAGTGTTTCCTCTGTGTGGAAACACTCAAAACTGCATAATACACAAACAACGAGGAAAAAGAGCCCAGACGAAGCTGTGCTGAAAGAAAGCCTCAAGAAGAAGATTAAGGGGCAGGCTCGGAGGCGACCAGGTAACCAGGGAGTCATTTCTATAAAGGCATCACCCTAGCTGATAAGCCGAGGATAAGATCTTTTACAAAAAGGCACTTACCAACTGTTTTTTCTACTTATGAATGCAATTAGTGTTAAAAAGTTCAAAAAATAAAATAAAAATAACCTTATTTCATCATCTCAAGGTAGTTCTTATTAACATTTTGGGAAGAGTCATCCAGTTTTTTATTATATATATAGACACATTTATATGTTAAAAATTGAGATTATGTTGCTTGTTATATTTTAATACTGATTATTTAACTATATTATGAAAAAAATCACCATGTGGTAAAATTCTATAAAAAGATTTTTTATTTTCATGGAGCTAAGCAGGGTTAGGCCAGCATGAGCCTGAGGCTTTGCATAGGTAAGGAAAGGAAAGGTTCTTCCATTGAACTATACCTCCAGACTTTTGCTAGTTAGATTTTTAAGGTTGCATAATATTCTAGTGTTTGACTTTGTTTTTGTTTGTTTAGCAGGACTAGAGACTGGACCTCTGGGCTTTGTGCTAAATTACAACCCCAGCCTTTGTTTGTTTATTTATCTATTTCTACTCTTGAGATAGTGTCTCACTAACTCTTTAAAGTTCCCAGCCTGGGATTGAACTTGAGATCCTCCTGATTCAGCTTCCCACAGGTTGGCTTGACAAGCACGCATCATTATGCCCAGCTAATGTCATTATTTTTGAATGATGATACAGTTGCCACTTTTTCACTATTGTAAACAGTAATCAAACAAACATTCTTGTGCATAAATCATGGCTGTGCATTTTGTTTAGTTTAAATGCCAAATTCCTGAGACCTAACATCACTTTTAGATCATCTTTTTTTCCCCTTGGACCACAGACAGAAAGCTTGCTTTTGAGAAAAGCTTTGACTCACTGATTTTCTCTTCTTCTCCTGCATACTCAAGACTTGATGAGTTGGTTTTATTGCTTCCAATTCAATTGCTTTGCCAAGTTTTCTGGAAATAGAACATAAAGACATAGAGTCATTGTCTTGGGGTTTATATCTATTTCCCAAATTACTTTCTGGGGAGATGAAACGGTATGTTACAGACTATCTATTCGGTGCAAGTTTGAAGTGGAATATTTGCTCCCACCCACTCTGAATCCTTCCGAGTCGCTGTGATGTGGGGTTCTGGCCGGTGGGTCGGGGGCAGAGGACACTCACTGATGCAGCTCCGCGGCGGACTTCATGCCCTCCGAGGCCCACGCCCAGGCACTGCTGAGACAGCTGGAGGCAGAAAGAACAGGGACAAAGATGATGTCATTTCCCGGTGAACTCTGGGAAAAAAGCCTCGCGCTTGATGTGCTCTGGAGCCATTTCACAGTTCTCTAACCTGATTTCAACTTCTCCAGCAGATAAATTCTGACAGTGTATTTCTTTGCACCCTAGACATTACATGCTCTGCCTTTCTTCCCTGCTCGGTTTCATTTAGATTTTCATCTTCCATTTCACGTCTGTAGAAAATGAGGGGGAAGTGAAGTCGCCAGGGAGGCAAGCAGGTGTGTGACAGAAGGTCCTTCAAACATCTTTGTAGGCTCCATTCAGAGACAAATAAATGGAGCCCTGAGGAAGGTGAGGACTCAGATCCCTCGCTGACCACTGCCTGCTGCTCTTGGAAACGGGATGCGTCTCCTCCTCTGGGCTGGCTTTCGGGACAGCACCTCAGAACACCTGACCTGAGGGCGGGGATCACAGAGGGACAGAGGGAGGGCTGGGAAGGGTTCTCAAACCAGGGAAGAAATGGAAACTCGACAAGGATTCTTGGGGCGTGGTGTAAATGTATGTTTGGAGCTTAGTGGTGGTTGCAAGGCTGACGAGGCCACACATTTTTTTTTTTTTTTTGAGACAGGGTCTCGCTTTGTAGTTCAGGCTGGCCCTGAGCTCAGCCTCGAACTCACATCACAGCAATTCTCCTGCCTCTGCCTCCCGAGTGCTGGGATTACAGGTGTGAGTCACCACGCCCGGCCCTGTGGTATGTGGTACTGGTTGCTGCTGGGCATGAGTCTCCAGCCCAGTATTGTATATGGTTACTGGGGATCGAACACAGGCCCTTGGGCTTGCAAGACAGGCGCTGGAACCACTGAGCTAAATTCCCCTGCCCAGGCCACACACTTAAAATGGATGCTTACTGCTGCATCTGAGTAAAGTTGTTCTGTCAGAAGGATGCCAGGCATACTGTGGGGAGGAGCACCCCCACGCGCTTCCCAGAGCAGCCTGGTGTCAGGGCGGGAAGGCAGCATGCTGGCCTCGGAGAGCCCTGGGTCCTCTGATGTTTCCCGTATGACCTTGGAAGAATCACTCAGCTTCTCTGAACTTCACTGAACTTATCATTTGGAATAGAAATGCATTGGGATCCTTGTGTAAGTACTTAACCCAGAGTTTGGTTTGGATAAAAGTTCAATGAATGCTAATCATTAGATATCAGCTAATGCTGTCTAACAGAACATCCGGGCCCCTCCAGCTGTCTGGGTCCTCACTGGGTGCTGCGGTTGTGGTTCAGTGAGACACACTCATCACTCCAGTTTATTCTTTAGGAAGAAGTTAAACAATCCAGTCAAAGTCCAAGCAGACATCAGACATGCCACCGAGTCCACTTGTATTATCTCATGTAATCCTCCTTGCAGTCAGAGCAGAGAGGCTTGACTTCCATTTTAAAGAGACATTCAAGGGAAGATCACTTGTCCTTTGTCATACACCCCCTAAGTGGTAAAGCTAGAGTAGAAACCTGGGTGGTCTAAACAGAAGTCTATTTCTACTCAGCCATGCATAGCACCGCCTCCTAAAAGGCTGTCTTAAAAATAAAAATAAGCTAAAAACCAGAACAATTTTAAACCATCATTTGCTGTCACAGGTGACATCTAAGCAGGGGTTAAAAGCAGAAGCTCCCCACCCCATCAGCACCATAAAAAGCTTCTGTGAGAGCTCGGCCAGTTTGGGGTCACATCTGCACACTTAGTGCAGAGCCTGCACTGCAAATTATCACAGAGATGCTTTCAGAATACTTGCGTCTTTCTTCTCTCCTGCAGGGAAGGAATGTACTTCATTCTTATTGCTGCAAACGACTGAGAATGGGTACCTTTTCTTTTATGCAGCCAATGTGTTGAGCTCTTTGTACACATTATCTTACTTAATATGCATCCCTCATATTCTCCCCTCCCCTCTCTTCTCTCTCACTTTCTCTCTCACACCCATGCGCTCACACACACAGTGGAGCACAGCTCAGTATTCCGGCTAATAGAGGAAGAAATCCAGCAGAGAGGCCAAATTCCTTGTCAAAGGTCACAGAGCAGAGATGACACAGCATCCACACTTCCTGACGATAAGGCCTTCATGCCACTGCCCGAGTGGGATGTCATCACAGCGCCAACTGTGACTGTGGCTCAGTGGTTAGAAGGACCCAGGTGAATCCAGCCATGCAAACCATTACCTGCTTGTGGGGAGTGTCTGTATTCTCCAAACCTGAGGGCCCTCTCTGTAGAGGGGTGACAGGCAGACTCTGCAGTTGTCATCAGTACTGAAGCAGAGAACCTGCACAACACAAGGCGCCTGGCACAGTAAGTGTCCACAGTAAGTGTCTGCGTGGCCACATGTATCGGCCACATTTCTAAGAAGAGGCTGGAACAGACTCAATGTCAGGGTTTCTTTTTTTTTGAGATAGGGTCTTGCTTTTATAGTTCAGGCTGACCTTGAGCTCGGACTTGAACTCACAGCAATCTTCCTGCCTTTGCCTCCTGAGTGGTGGAATTACAGGTGTGAGCCAGCACACCTGGCACTGTGGTATGTGGTTCTGACTGCTAGTGGAGTAAGTCACCATACCCGGTATTGTTGTATGTGGTTACTGGGGATCAAACTCAGGACCTTACACTTGCAAGACAGGTGCCTGAACCACTGAGCTAAGTCCCCAGCCCCTGAGTGTCAGTTTTTACTACTCTTAAGAATAACTCTGCCTTACCTCTGCCATGATACTTACTTTTTCTTGGCGCCCTGCAACACTTTATTCAACTTGGTGGCCAGTTTCTGAAGTCCTTTGGCGTAGCTGATCTCCAGATTTGCCCTGTGAACAAAAGGCTAGTTATGAAATGAGATGCGCTGGTTAGAAATCTGCAAATACACACAGACACACACACACACACACACACAGACACACACACACACACACACACACACACACACACACACACACACACACTCACGGAGAGGCTCAAGCTGAAAATGAAAGTCTACCTAAAGGGGAGATGATTTGTTTCCCAGGAGGCAGACCTTGAGACTCAGTGATTCTACAGAGAGAATACTGTATTAAAGTTTCTTTCACACTACTGTTCGGGGTAGAACTTTGTTTCTCAGAAAGATCCCCCCCACTCCGTGTCCGAGTATGACCTCATTCAAAATAGGGTCTTTGCAGGAGATTGATTGGGTTTCGATGAGGGCATCAGGGTGGGCCTGGACCCAAGGACACCATCCTTCTGAAAGTGGGGATTTGGACATGCAGAGGCTGAGCACTGGGGAGAGGCAGGAAAACGCAGACGGAGATGGGTGTGGATCTACAAGGCACGGAGTGTGGAAGATGACAGCAAACACGGGGCCTGGTGTCAGCTCTCCATCTCAGAACCCAGAGGAAGCCAAGCAGGTGGACCAGACCTCGAACTTCTCATCTCCCCACCCCTGAGGTCGGAAGTTTTCCTGTTCAGGACACTCAGTCTGGCAGCTCTTGAAAACGAACACAACCAAAAAGGAACAGAATCATCACTGATCAGGTTGGCTCTAGATTATAGCATTCGCCAATTAAATGCTCACTTCTGGTTGAATGAACCAAACGGTGGCTTTCTTTGATTTTGGTTTGTTTGCTTTGTTTATTTTATTTGCTTGTTTTTACGGTACCAGGGACAGAACCCTGGGTCTCCCACGTGTTGGGAAAGTGCCTTAGCCCAGAGCTACAATCCCGGTGGAGTCTCCTGATGGGAAGCGGGGGAGGCGCCCACATTGGATTTTAAAAACGAACTTGCACTACTTTCTGTGCAGGTTGAGACTCCACAGGAAGTCTCTTTTGGATAGACTGAATAACTCCCTTCTTAAAATGATTTTTCTGTGTCCTATTTTTAGGTCCATCTGTAGCTCCAATGAGAACACATTTTATCTCTATCTTACTTTTGGCTGTGGAAAATGAAAATGCAGGGAATTAAGTTCAAGGTCTATTTTCCTTCTTATGTGGACCATAAAAGAAATGGTTGCTTATTTTTCACTATTTTAGTTCTCTGTTTACTAAATATTTAAGATTATTTCTGACTTCCTCTTATGTGGGAAATGATCCTTGGACTCCTCTGTCACTAACCTGCATGTTTTCACCCAAATTGGAGTTGGCGTTACAGATCAAACCAAGACCGTCACAGGATATTGATCTATTGATAAATTTCTTTCCATGTTTTCCTGTTCATCCAGCTAAGCTTTCAATTATTTTTACCTCATTTTCAAAAGAAAGTAGATCATGGTAGGATGCAGGTTAAAGACTAGGAATGAAAACTCCCATTTGGTATCAGAACTTACTTGTCAAAGGAAAGGTTAAGGCGACTATTTTAAAAATATCTCCTTGTACTTAAACATAGATTTCTTTGCTGTAGGGATAGTCACCATTTGAGAGAGAGGGAGTAAGAGAAGATGCTGGTTAGTAGTGAGCCAGGAGAGGTCACCACGAGTCTCTGGAATCCTGTGAGATCTCTACTCAGTGAGGCAGCTTTGAGCGATGCTCTACCTCTAGGAGTTTTCTGGGGTGAGCATGCAGTGATAACCCACACCTGATAGGAGTTCAGCTACTGCAACCACTGCTGTCTACCTGTGAGGCTCGATATCGGATCTCTCGCCCTTCCTGATTTCTCTTTCTGCTCTTCACCCCTTTGCTCCTCTTGCTGTTGCTTGGTGGTGACTGTCATCTTGCTCAGGGCCTTTGTACTTGCTGTGGTCTCTGCTAAGTGCTCTGCCATGTAACCACGTGATATTCTCCTTCCTGTGATCTTCAGTGCATCTTGATTAAGTGTCACCTTCTAAGAAGCTGTGCTTTCTCAAAGAAGATCCTGTCATGATTCCCTTACAGCTTTACTCATGCCCTGGCACTTAGCATGACCTTATCCCACATGATAATTTTTTAAGTGAACCTCTGAATACTCATAGAATGTTTGGTCCGTGGTTGAATCCCTAGGCTGAGAATGGTATGGGGTGCCAGAGTAATTGCTACTATTTTTACTGTTCTCTCTCTGGTTCTTCTCTTGCTCTCCTTGCAGTGCTGCAGTCTATGCATGCTAAGTAAGCGCTCAGCCACTGACCCACATCCTTCACTCTCTGTAAATTGCATTTTGAGATAAAGTCTTGTTACATTCCCCAGGGTAGCCTTGAACTTGTGATCTTCCTGCCTCAGCCTCCTGAGAAGCTGAGACGACAGGCATGCGCCACCGTGCCCAGTGTACAAGCTCATTCTTGCCTCGCCACTTGGAAACTAAACTCACAAGTTATTTAGATGCACACATCTAAACTAAATCTAAGTTATTTGAGCTGTTCACAACTGCATGTCAAAGTACGCTGTTTTGTAGAATGACTAGTCTGGAATGACTAGACACATTAACCCTTTCCTAGTCCACTGCAGCCAGGGGGCTTCATTGGACTTCCAAAGCATCTGTTCTTTCTCAAATGCAACACCCAAAATGTGTTCTCAAGAAGCATTAATTACCCTAAGGATTCATAAATATTTAAAGGATCTTTAAGTCTGCTGGTGAACAGAGAAAAGGGAAGAATCTGCAGTTTCCACATCCTTTCTTCCCTGTGAACAATCCGAGTAACTTCTAAGGGCCCAGAGAGGCTCCCAGGCCCAGCCTCTTCCTCTGCTCAGCGTCATGTTTACAGTGTTCTTCTGGACTCCCGAGGACTCTAAGAGGCTAAATAGAAGTCAGGGCCCCTGTATTAGAAAGACATACTCTATTCTTTCATACTGTTGTCTTAAGTGGATTCAGTTGGGGGAGGGAGTCAGGCTTTGGAGGCAGGACAGGGAGAGGGGGGTTTCTTCCCTTGGGGTCTGGCACCTTCTTAAGTCTGGCCAGCTGCTACCGGCTTCTTCTTGAGCAAGGAAGGAAAGCAGCCTGCAGAGGCTCGGTGTGGCCAGCACTTGCATGCTGGAAGACTCCTCCTCACCCGCACATTCCTGAGGTGTTTGGAGCAGGGCTGATTTCCAGGCACACACAGATGAATGATCCCTGTCTTCCTCACGTGAAGACGTCTGGACAGTGCTCTCCTGACGATAGGACGTGTCACTTTTGTTTTGTGAGGCTGCTGACAGTTCGTGTTCTGCCCACGTGGAACATAACACCCGGCAGCTGTTGGGTGCATACAGGGTGCCAGACACCATTCTAAAGGTTTTTAATATATTTTCTCACTAAATCCACGAGATACTGTACGAGGCAGGCACAGTTTTTCAGCCCATTTTAGGGAGGGGACATCAAGGCACAGAGTTTAGGCATCCACGTTCCTGAGGACACCCAGGAGAAGGTGGCAGTGCTGGGATTTGAACCCGAGCAAGTGGCTGGAGTGCCAGCCTCTCTGAGCTGTTCTGTTCTCTGGGTTCTGTCATTGTGGGGAATGAGGCTGCAGATGAGTTACACCGGGAAGCTAAACAAAAGTACTTTTAAAGACTAATACTGCTAGCAGTGGATTTAGTTCAGTGGCTTGGCTGCCTGCCTGTCAAATGCAAGATCCTGAGATCAATCCCTGGTTCTTCTAGAAGAAGAAGAAAAAAAAAAAAACTCCCAACCTGACATCTCACTTTGCTTTTTTTTTTTTTTTTTTTTAAATCTTTATTAGTACATTACATATATGCACTCCATAAAGGGGATTTGTACCAGTATAAGACACAACTTAATTCTCATTTTTTCCCATAGCCCTACCCACCCTACCAACCCCCTATATACATAAAATTTGTTTCCTTTCTTTTTTGTTATAATCTCATTATTTTTCCCCCTTCACCCTATTTTACTTTGTCACTTTGCCTTTTAACTGTAGTGCTCTGAATCGCTGCCGTATTGGCTGCTCAGCAGCGAGGACTCAGCCCACAGCGGCCTCACGCAAGCACTAGGAGTACCCAGGCCTCTACCCAAGGCAGCCACTGGGGGGCGCTTTGGGGTGGGGAGTTCAGGACTGACAAAAGGAAAGGGGAGGAGGTTCACCCAGTATCATGAATTGAGACCTTTGACACTAGACTGAGTCGGACCCACCCAGGTCTTTTGAATGGCACTGTTATACAATTTGTCTCTCCACCAGCAGTTTATTGATGACTCCAAAGGGTTTTGGAAGCCAGGTGTGGTGGCACATGTCTGCAATATCAGTACTAAGGAGGCTGAGGCAGGAGGATTGCTGTGAGTTCAAGGCTGGCCTGGGTTACATAGTAACTTCGGGACCAACCTGAACTACATAGTGAGACTCTGTCTCAAAAAACCAAAAACAACGGCAACAAGCCCCAAAATACATAAACAAAGGGTATTAGAAGAGGCATTTGAATTTGTGTCCAAATTGTGCAGCTACAGACATGAATGTGCATATATCACGGAATCCGCCCAGCAGAGTGGGCCGCAGCCATCTACTCTTGGCATCTGAGGTCCCGAGGACCTTCTGAGGAACTCACTGCAAGTCTGAAAAAAGGGAAATGAAATGCTGTGGGGAGGCTGGTGTGCGACCTCCTCTCCCAGGCTTCTGTCACTGGCTTTAAGCATAATAGATATTCATGGTACATTCCAACCTAGAGAAAAGTCATTCATACGGGAAGCCACAGTCCAAGTGGCAAGTGAGGAGCCAGCTGTCATTTCTCACAGTCGGCGTGCTTATCAGTGGACATAAGCACGGCCTTAATGCTCCGCTGTGCCGTGGCCTCATGAAGCAGCTATACATGCACCTCCCTCCAGGTTGTCTGCTGCATGGAAATAAATGGCCTTGCTGTTTTCCTGGGGCAGAGGCACCAGTACACATCCGCAATGAGATTCCTTTCTTCCCAGTCCCTCGCAGGGAGTTCCTTTATCATAGGTTCTAGCTAAAAGGTACTGTGGGCAAAAGGAATCCAGAGAGACAGAGCCAATCTGAAATTCAGACATGGACTTTTCTTTCCTTCATTAAAATAATCAGGAACAAGTGTGGAATTATACTGCACTTAATTATCTGGGTCTCCTCTTCTATTCGATAGCGTATTTCAACTATGAGTGAGGACAGCTTCACTGAGCAAAGGTCTTGGTGTACGGAATATCTCCGCCTTTCCGTGAGTGACTCTACTCACAATATTCCAGTCAACTGTAAGGTTCAGAACCAGCGAAATGACATGTACTGATTTTTAATTCACTTATATTCTAATTTCCTCCCAGCATGCAAGGCATCAATATATTTTCATTAGGAACAATGAAGACCAACTAATGACTCGGGAGCCAGTGTTTGACTTAGATTTTAAAATAAATTGCACTTTTGAAAGAAGGAACCTATGGGAAATACATGGCTTCAGATCCAATATTTTAGATACAGCACAAGTTAAATCCCAACAATAATATCAGTGACCATGCAGTCAATTTTAGAGTGTTGTACTCTAATAAAATTAAAGTGATTAAAAATAGTTTAAAAAAATCTCTGGTTTCCTTTGTGTCTAGAAGGACTGATTAAAACTGAACTAAGCCCTTCTCGTGCTTAACAAAGTAGGCGACAGAGCCCTCTTCAGTGCGTGCAGGGTCCTTGGATCACGTCAGCTAGGCCTGCTGTAGCCCTGAGCTAGTCCGTCAGTTGTGCCTGCGCCTGCCCAGCTGCCCACAGCCCCGGGTCACAGAGTGAGAGGAAGTCATGCAGCCAGGAGGCCAGGAAGTCACGTCACCATGTTCAAGTATTCAAAGCTTTTTAGCTGGAAACCAAAATTTTCTACTGCGCTTAAGCATGTTAGATACACACAAGAAAAGTCATTCTAAGTATCAGGGAGATTCACCCCAACCCAAGGGTAGCCCATGAGGAGGGGTCCTCACTGGCCTCATGAGCTATAGGCTTGGGGCCACTGGGCTTGGTCACTGATGTCCCTGTCGAGTCTGTGAAGGGGACTGGACCAGGCTGTGCTGGGCTCTTGGAGGAGGCTTCGCACTGTGCCTGAGGTGGGCCGAGGGAGAAGTGGACAGTGTTCCTGTTTGTAGTGCGGGAAGAAGAAAGGCAAGTGCCTGCTGCATCGGGTGGTGGGGACTGAAGCGACCGAATGTAAGACACAGGGAACACGGGGCCGGGAGTATAAGTTGTGCTGGATAGATGGTCTCTTTTGTGATTTTATATTTTCTGGCATGTACTCAAAATAACACAATACATACAGTGAGTGCTATGTCAGTGAATATCTCTGATGTATGCATTTACTGTCCTTCAGGCAGCACCTAACGTAATCTTCCTAAAGGTTATGAGTCCCTGCAGGCACCGAGAAACTCAGACAGGAGCACATTCGTTGGAATGGCTGCTCTCTGTCAGGTCCTCGCTAGTCATATGGGGCACAAAGACCTTCCAGGAACTGGGAGAAAAGACAGGTTAACGGAGAACATCTGGACAGCGGTAAGGTCTCGCGGAAGTAAGCGTGAACTTTACACACGGGGCTGGGGAGCACTTGTTTGGGTCTGAAAACTGGAGTCAAAGCAGGCCCTCCTTTCTAGTTAGTTAGACATGGTGAGACAGCTGTGTAATCCCATCTATTCCAGGAGGCTGAGGCAGGGGGATCACAAGTTTGAAACCAGCCAAGGCAGGGCCCTGTCTCAAAATAAAAATAAAAAAACTAGGGGAGTAGCTCACAGCAAAATGCTTGCCTAGCATTTGTGTGGATCTGGCTCAATCTCTAGTACCACAAGCACGGACAAAAGAAGATTTTATTTTGATTTCTTTCCCTTTATTGACAATGTCTACAATGGATCATGTCTGCAATGAATGTTCACTGTATTTGCTTATTTTTAAAAAAATACCCATAGGAGTGGTTCTCGCCATTTAAAACCCTGCTCTCCAGCGTCCTTTCAGAAGAACAATTGATTTTCCCATCAACAGTCCATTTAGGTATCAGTTATGAGGGCGCAGGGGGACAAACACTCAGGAATGTTTTCTGGGAAGGTGCCCTTTCTCCTTCAATCTGATCTGTAATTGTGCAGCTGTGAACACGAGAACTTCAACATGAGGAACTTTAGGAACTGCTGTGTGTCCCTTGGCCAAAGCTGCGTTTGCACAAAAAGGGAAACTGGAGTGACTAAGTGGAGAAAAGAAGCTAAGTGGGATGATGGGTTGGACACTCTCCAGGCAAAATGGCGCCTCGGTAACAACTGTACTGTACTGTTCTCTCAACTCCGATTAGAGTAAATGCAGAGACAGGCTGGCTGGGAAAGGAAACAGTATCCGGCCTCGCTTCTCTGTGCTAATGCAGAAGTGCTGAGTAGAACCACATTCCGCCAGGCTGCTAGGTGAGACGTCTGCAGATCTAAGCCTCCGAGGAGACCCAAGATCGCATTCCAAGAGTGCCAGGAGACTGATAATACAGAAAGCCCTCAGTGTTCTCTTAGTATCCATTCACTCAGTCTATAAATAAGTAGTAAATGCACTGTATGTGGCAGATGCATCTAATTCAAAGAAGGCCCATGACTTTCTTCATTTTGTCTTGGACTGTGCTGGCACTGGGCTTGCCTTCATGATTTTTCATGTCCAGCCCACACTGGAAATGTCTACTGTATGTATTCTGAGAGCACCATTTTACTTGTCTCGTGGAGTTTCCCACCATTTACATATAATCCAAGTAACAAGATAGTTTCTTTTAAGGAATACTGCTTTCCACAAATCTAATACAAGAAAAAGGTGTCATTGTAATAAACCTATATACTTAAGAGAAAAATAAGCCCTGAGCTCATTTCTGGAGAGTTGGCAAGCACTAGATTTTTATATATGACTAAGAAAGTAATTTCTGAGCTCATAGAAAAGGAAGAGTAAAGGTGACTATAACACCAGCTAGTGTTACCAGTTGTCTCTGCGGATTGAGTTATTACATTGAGCCAGTGACCTCACAACCACTTCACTCCTGAAGGAGAGAGGTGGCCTGATCCTGGTAAATGAAGCAGCCTCTGACTTTGCCACCTGATGTACAAAAATAGAGCTGAAAATACATAACATGCCACATACTCAGAGATTAATGAGGTGTTTGTGTCCGTGAGAAAGTGATAGCCATATACTATCACTGTTACTATGAACAAACACCTCTCTGGTTAACTACATAATCGAACAGCTGAGTGAGGGGAAGACCCTGAGCTCAGCGGTGGGGGACACTGCACAGCACATCTACCAGGTATCAATCTAATGTACGTCAAGAGTGGCATCTTGAGTTGAAGGGAAATGATGTACGAGTATCAGACTTGTTTTACAAAACTGTTTAGGCCAATGCCTATAACACAAAGAGCCTAATATCTAGTATCATTTTTTGTTGTACACAAAACCATTAGTTCTAGTTTTTGCATCTGTACTATGCAAGCTTTATCCAGGAATGTGCTTGCAATTTCATTAACCAGTTGCACCCTAGATTTTCAAATTCAAAAGTCTGCTCCATATGGAAATAAAATCACAAAAGGAGACAACATCAACAATTCAAGTGTTTCTTTATCTCTGGGGACGTTTGCTACTCTATAATGGGACAGTGGAAGGTTGCACCCATAAATAGGTCAAGCCAGATGGTGACCCTAGAAGGTGAGTCCAGGAGACAGAGTAAGAAAGAAGGTGAGGACTGTATGAAGAAAGCGGATGTATCTCGGTGTGCTGGACATGTGGGGTCATCTGCACAGGGCATATATGAAAGGTAGTTCTGTCTCCTGTTGAGTCCGGTCAGCAGTGGGCATTCCTTATCCCTGGTCTTATGTCTTCCCAGCTCTCTATGGGGAACTGGTTTTGAGCTCTCAGACACTAAATAAGGAAGACAGGATGACTGGAACCCTGGTTGCATACACGGCTCATCAGGGCACTGACTCCTCCTCATCCAGGATGGAAATGCTGTCTAATTCAGGTGATGGATTAAATCTGTACACTGGTTAGCTGCTCGTATGTTAAATAATACGACTTGAGACTGATAAAAATATTTTCTTATAGAAAAAAAAAAAAAACCTCTCCAAATAGGTTCTCCACTTTTTCAGGGAGTCAAAGTGGTTTGAACTGTTAGGATCAAAATTACCTCAAATATAAAAAATTTTTTCTTTTTTCCTCCATTTCATAAACCTGTGTTTTTCTACCTAAAAGCCTATTTGAACTTTCCCAGCCTCTCTTTGGCCTCATTCACTGATCCTGACAGAACCATGTTGTCCTTTATTCTTAATCTAATAATGCAGAATGCAGGTGACCCATGATATCATTATTTCTTCTTGTAGCACATACAATACTTTAAATTTGAAATAGTTTGCTTTCAAAGAATAAACTTTATTTTGAAAAAGAGCTTTGGAGCTGTTTATAATAGGGCTGTCTAGAGGTAGGATAAAGGTTTAAAAGATCTCTTATGGCCAGTTCGTCCCTTGAGTTCTCTAATTTGGAATTTTTTGTTGCTATTACTTTTTGATGGTCTTAAATGTGCTCATTTCAGCCTTCTAAACAGTTCTGCACATGATGACACCGAATACAAAGAGAAGAGCGTGCTGAAAGTGGTGACTTGTCATCGTTCACCCAGCTACTCACTAGACATTCACCAAAGAAGTCAGAAGAACTGGCTGCAAGAGCTCAGCTTGCAGCAATGACTAAGCCCAGCAGGGGCGAGAGTGTAAACCCATCATGGCGGACACAGGGAGCTGCGCTGAACTGTCTGAAGCATCAGCAGAGCCTTGACTGAACCGTCCTAAGCAGAATACCCTCCTGTTGTTCTTAATTTTTGTGGCAGCCACCTGATAAATGTACAATAATCATTCATCAGAGCAGTCAGTCTCTCAATTAATAGAACACAGCGCGGCTTGTAATCACTCAAGACGTGGCACATCACTTGCTGTGGCTGCAGAGAGAACTATTGGTTGCATACATGCATTTTGTACCTTTGCTGAAGGACAGATGTGATCTGTTTGCAGAAATTCTCTCCATTTTGAGAAAGTTCCTTGAGGCTCTTGTATGCCTTGTTGTACTAGAGGAAAAAAGAAAGATGAACAGGAGAATTGTGAGAGCTTACAAAGATAGAGAGCCCCAAAATTCACAGTGCTGTTATGATGGCTGTCATCACCCTCCACGCAAAGCTATGGGGGTGCGAGACCTTGGGACGAGTTCTGAAAGATTAAGTCTTTTTTGTCTGGATATGAAAAATCCTGGAGAACTTTTCAAAAATAAAGTTGATCCATTTTTCTTTGCGACCAAATGAAATCAATTCAGCAGCACCTGGAGTCTAGTTTCCTGTACCTTTATTATCTGCAGGAAGATGTAGAAGTTCATGCTCCAGGACACCACATAACTATCCTGTCCAGACTCACACTGACTCTGCAGCAATATCCCTGGATTGATAACGTTTGTGAACCAGTCTAGTGAGGACTCTGCCGGCGTGGTGGTGCAAGCCCTGAATTCCTGCACTCTGAGATGTAGTCTAGATAAATTAGTGATTCAGTGGGATTTAAAATTAAAACTCAAAAAGGTTTGGGCATATATTTGGCCCTGTGTTAAATCCCTAGCACTGGATTAAGCAAAAAACAAAAAAATAAATTCTTTTTTTTTTTTTTTAGGTTTTTTTTGGAGACAGGGTCTCGCTTTTGTGGTTCAGGCTGGCCCTGAGCTCAGCCTCAAACTCACATCACAATCCTCCTGCCTCTGCCTCCCGAGTGCTGGGATTACAGGCGTGAGCCACCACGCCCGGCACTGTGCTATGTGGTACTGGTAGCTGCTGGGTGTGGGTCTCCACACCCAGTATTGTTATGTGGTTACTGGGGAATCGAACCCGGGTCCTTGCGCTTGCGAGACAGGCGCCAGAACCACTGAGCTAACTCCCCAGCCCAAAAAAATAAATTCTTAAAGTGAACATTTTTTGGGCTAAGAGACAAAGAAATAAATTAATAATTTATTAAAATTTTGTCTGAGTTTTTGCTGGGTGTCATATAACTCCCTCTCTATCTCTCTTTCTCTCCCTCTGTTTTATTCCTCATTATTCATCTGATTATTTCTTATAATAAGACTATTATTGTGAACATTTTGGTTTGACCAAACCTTTATAAATGTATAAATAGTCTGTGTTATTGACAATATTGCAGTGCATTTCTGGAGAACTGGGTACTGTGCCAGCATCCCCCCCTCCCCAAATTAATGGTGGGGATTGGAGCTTGGAACAGAAGCAGAAGTGAATAGTTAACCATACCCACAGTGTATCACTGCCACGCAGACCAAATGAAGAGATCTCTATGCTGGAAACCAGGGCTTTCCACTATCACTGATGCTTAACTTTCAGCTCATTAAAAAATAAAATAAAATAAATAAAAGCATGCTTGAGCACCTGTTCAGCAGCCCACACAGTCATCTGTGCAAACACCCTCGAGCCCAGGGCCCCTCCACCTAGGATATAGGATCACCGAGAAGATGTGGGTCTGGAGGGGAGGAAGAACCTCAAGAGATGCCCTGGTCTAGACCACCTCCACTGGGGACAACACAAACTGACCAGACACCAAGCCTTTTATGAGCTGAGTTCTCCCCTACGTTGAATATGGAAAGCTATGGTGGGATTTAGTAGATATGCACTAAAGGTTCAGAATCACTGCTTTGAAATCTGAAATCCAGCACACTTAGAACTCCAAGGCCTTTTGAGCACTGACCTAATGCCACAAATGGAAAATTCCACATATAACCTGATGGGACAAGTGTCAGTGAAAACACAGGGCAGTGAAAATATTGTAAAAGGCCAGCTTTTGGCTGTGTGTACAAGGTATATATGAGACATCATGAATTATTTGTATAAGCCTGGGTTCCATTCCCAAGTTATCCCATTATATTTGGATATACCAAAATCTGAAACAATTTCAAATCCTAAATACTTCTGGCCTCACATTTTTTTTTTAACTTTTTTTGAGACAGGGTACCACTTTGTAGTTCATTCTGGCTGGTCCTGAGCTCACTATGTAGCCCAGGTTAGCCTCAAACTTTCTAGCCTCAATCCTCAATGGAGGAAAGATAGCCTCTTTAACAAATGGTGCTGGAAAAACTGGGTTTCAACTTGCCAAAGGCTAAAACTAGATCTAACTCTTTCACCGTGTACCAAGCTAAAATCAAAGTGGATAAGAGACCTAAATATTAAAACAGACACTCTAAACCTACTACAAAACAGGTTAGGTAAAACTCTTGAAGACATTG
>PVIR01006107.1:0-68022 GCA_004026965.1 Petromus typicus
TTTTTTTGCAAGTTCACACAGGGAAGTCTGCTCTGAAAGTCTTTAAGTGAACCTTTCTTTCTCAGCCCACTGCAGAGTGTGCAAATCATCTCCTCAGCCGATTCGGATGTATTATGATGTGCTGGGAAACCTGAGCATCCTCTCACCCTGTGGAGATTAATTACCTTGAAATATTCATTGGATTAAATGTATTTAAACATGCACTGTTTAAAGCTCAGTACAGAGAAATGCCATCCTCAAGATATATATTACAGGCATTAAATAATTAACTTTGGTGTGTGAGAGGGAAGGGGAGGGGGAGGGGGAGAAAGGAGGGGAGGCAGGGGGAGTGGGAGGATGATAGCTTGCCTGCTTATTTAGAGCATGGCGGGGGTGGGGGTGGGGAGGATAGCAGCCAAGTCTAAAGCTTCCACAGATCAGCAAAATCCTGGCTTCACCTATTACTAAACCTCTGTGACATTGGGCAAAATACTTGACCTCTCTAAGTTTGTAAAATGGGAATATAGCCTCTCAAAAGTATGGTTTTTAGATGACCAATGCCAGTAAGACATAATAGGACCTCATACAAAGCAATAATCACCTTTGCTTTGCTTCCTTAGAGCTGGATATGGGGTCTTGGTCCTGGTACCCTCCTTCCTTCCCTGTGCCAAGACATCGTCACCAGCTCTGGAAGATGCAACTGAGAGTGAGTGTCAGTCCACAGACTCGAGCCCAGGTCCATGACCAAATCCACCACCTTCCAGCAGCAGAACCTCGGCACCTCCCTTAGACACTCTGTGGCGACAGCCTCTCCTCAGAGGGTGGTTGAGGGGCGTCTGATGACTCACCCATGCAGGACAATGAGAACAGCACCGAAGCATAGCAGTGCTCCCCTCATGTTGACTGTTGTTATTTTAGGTTCTACTGAGACCTTACCTGCATTCTTTCTTAAAAAATTAACTTTATGGAGACACTTTGATATACATAATGATCTCATTCATCATAAGAACTTTATTCTTGTGCATAATACCTTGATTTTTTTTTCCACATTCCCCTTCCCTTCCCTTCAACCCTTCTCCCTTCCACATTTACAAAGGCTTTGTTTCCATTTTTCTGCTCTATTCTCTTTTCCCCCCACTTTTCCTTTCCTTTCTCCTCTCCACTCTCCCCTCCCTTGTTTTGCTTCTGAGTTGAACATTTTCTTCCTACTTCTCAAAGTCTTAGCACGTTAAATGCCCCATCTATTTGTGTCAGTGCCATGCTCAGCCCTGTGAAGGTCTGGCTTTCCCAAATGGCGCCTGATCTAAGCTTGGTCTCTTTTACTCACTAAAGCTTACTTTGCCTTAGCCCCTTGGTTTGTGGCTCCTGTGACAGTGGAGCAGACCAACTAACTGTAGCACTACGTTAAGACACAAAGCGCTGATTATAAGCCCCAGAAGGACAGAGGTCTTATTTGTCTTTTCACTACCTTCTTTTCATACTTAGCAGGTGCTGAAACACACACAGTGCTCAACAGACATCCATTGCATGACTCTCTGGACACACACATAACCTTAGTAGTAAGTAATGCATCTTGGATCATGGATTTCAGACAGCATGGTGGGCTGGAAAGCAAAATGCTAAAACAGGGACCACCATTTATGACCCTCAGACTAGAGTGACTATGGGACTTTCAACCGAACTTCTATTTTTTTAAATTTTAAAATGAATTTTGATTTACAGAAAAGTTCCAAAAACAGTATCGAGTGTGTTCATAAACCTATAGCCCAACTGCTCTGAATGTTAATGTAATACCTGACATATCTGTAGCCAATGATCAGAACCATGAAACATATATTGGTACTGTTAATTATATTATTGATGGTATTAATTTCTATTAATTAGATTGAGGCCTAATGTCAATTTCATAAGCTCTTCCACTAGCGTGGACATCACATGGCATTTATGGCCATGTTTCTTTGATCTTCTGTAGTCTGTAACAGTTTCCCAGTCTTTTCTTACCTTCTTACAATATTGTAAATGTGGCAAAATGTTAAATTATTAAATCTAGGTATGTGATATACATTTTCTTCTTCCAATAACTGACATGCTTGAAACTTTTAAACATAAAAAACAAGAGGAAACATTAATTCTCTGATGTTCTATATCTCAAATTTATTGACAAAATACAATGCATGGAAATCCACATTAACGGTATCAAAAGCATTAAAGCACAGACCGGTGGAGTAGTGGGCAAGTGTGAATAGGGGGCTCTGGTCTCTGTGTAGCTGGGCTCAACTCCCAGCTCTTTTACTCTTTGAATATTTAGTGACTTTGGGGAAGAACCTCAAAACTGTGGGCTCTGTTTCCTTACCTGTGAAAGGACAGTGACATGTTCTTTCTTGTGAGAACCACGTTGCATCGGTACATGCCACATAAGGTGCGAAAGTGTAACACATACACATGGGCAGCGGCCTGATGGAGCGGAGCTCTGTGGGATGTGGTGGGGGCCACATCGTGAGCCTCATGGGCCCTCATGACCTGAATGGACTAAGGACAACTTTCATGGTTTGTGAACTTGGGGAAAAAGCAGAAGTTGCGTGGTGCTAGATGCCAGGGGAGAGGAGAACACACAGCGACAAATTTTGAATAAAGCAAAATATTTCTTTAAAAAATAATAACATGACTCTAGTTAAATTTAAATTTGAGATAAACAACAAGTAAATTTTTAGCTAAGTGGGTCCCAAATATCCCATGAGGTATTTACTAAGTAATTATTGTCTATGTAAAATTTATATGTAAGTAGATATCTTGTCTTTAAACTGGCAGTCTTGTGTTGGTTCTTTTCTCTCCAGCTCAAAGCATTGATGTGTAAATTCTCACCTTATTCCATCAGAAAGACTTATAAGGCAAATTTACAAGTCATGACAAATACAGCCAGACTTGTCTGTTTCATTCTTTGACCACATTTTAGATTTTATGACAGGAAATTGTACCTTTTCTTGTGCTTGGTTGCTGCTGGGTGTTTGCTTTGTGGGTGGGGTGTTGGCTATAAGTTTAATTTTTTAAAAATTCTTTCCTGAACTCTTTCAAGAGAATGTCTTTGTAGTCCAACTTCATTTTCTATCTAGTGCTTAAGAATTCCGTTCTTTACTGGTACCTTTTGAAAATGTGAAATGGCACCTAATCCCCAAACCCTAGCAAATCTCCTCGGAAGTCTTTTTTTCTCTCCTTCCTAAATCTCTTACAGTTCCACACTTTCTGAAGTTTCTTACTAGCTAGAAGTTCTCAAAATTCTGTTTCTGTACCTCCTTCAATTACTTGACATCTTTTGTCACTTCTTCCCATCGTTCTGGGCCCAATCTCTACTTAAGAGACAGGTTCTTCCCCTTTGCCTTTTCTCTTGACCTACTCCATGCAATTAATTCTGTAGAAACAAACTCCATTGCTCTCATTGCAGAGGCAGGGAGGAGCTGAGGTGCAGATAGGATAAAAGCACATTACAAACAGAGAACTATTGTCTAGGATGGGCTGGGAGCAGGGTGGCTTACTGAAAATGTCTATGCTAATAATTGACATCTCATTTCATAGTGGTGGACCTCATGATTTAGTGGTTCAGAGGACTCAAGTAGTTTGCCCAAAGATAGTCAGAGATGTGACACAAAGCCAGGACTCTGCAGCTTTGGCACTCCTAGTTCACGATGCCACTTCTCACACGTCTTAAGTGCACAATGTAGCAGGTAGATTAGTACAACATTCCTAATGAGAGTACAACCTAATGAAATGTAGTCTTCACGACAATTGATGCTCCAATAGTTAGTCTATTTCTCCACTGTTGCTTTGCTAAGGCTCCCATAACAAAGTACTTCAGAGCAGGTACCTTAAATAATAGAAATATATTGTCTTTCATTTCTAGAAGCCACAAGTCTGAGATGAAGATGCTGGTTGGATACGTTCCTTCTAAGGGGTATGAGAGAGAATCTGACCTGTGCCACCCTCCCTGTCCTTGACCTTCCTTGGATTTATCAGTCTGGCTCTAATTTCATACAGATGCTATTCGTGTCTCTTTAGGATCCACCCCATAATCTTCTGTTAATTTCATGCAAGGGCCCGAGTTTCAAGTAAGAGCATATTCAGAGGTTCTAAGGATTAGAACTTCACTACATGAATTTTCTATGTGAATTTGGGGGAATGGGGATAGTTTAGCCCATAAAATCTCAAAGAGATTGATGTAAGCCAGTTGTGTTCTTCATAGTGTGTTGGGCACTGATTTGGAAGTGAGACTATACCAGAATCTCATAGAACAAGCTTTCCATTTCCTAAAAGAAAAAGTCACAAACATAGGTTTTTTTTTCTCTTAAAATAAAGTCTGGATGTGGCATTTTAAAGTGTAGCCATTGTGTCTCATTCTGAGAATGGCCTGTATGACATTCATACTTCACAGATAGAATCCCAGAAGAGTCTAGAACTATCCTGGGCACACACTCCTGTGGGATTCATGGTGTAGGAGCTAATACATTTTCCTTAAGCCAGCCTCAGTCAGTATCTTCTGTTTTCTGCTGGCAAAAGCAACTTGACACTAAAAAGGTGTTACCAGGTAGATATATTAGAAATATTGCACAAGATGTATTCAGCCCACCAACATTGAAATGATACAAATCATGATGATGTACGTATTTGAGGAAAATTGCATTATTTCAAATCTGATGCATAAAGTGAGACCAATTAATATATTATGCTAAACAATTTGAAATTCTCTTAGCTCAAATTGCAAAACAAAGATGGTTGTTCTTGAACTTAAGTGTGCTCAGAATTACCTAGAGGGCTCATTAAAGCAAATTGCTGAGCCTTAGCCCCAATTTCTGACTTAGTATATCTGAGGTGGTACTTGAGAATTTGTATTTCTAAGCTGTTCCCAGATACCAGTGGTTGGAATACCAACTTTGAGAACTGCTGATCTAGTAAAATATATCTCGTTTCCCAACAGTTTGGTAATTGTGATCCTTTCTAGGGTAAGGAGGTGTCCTAAAAACAATTATAGAAAGAAACATAATTTATAGAATATCTACCACATTCAGCGAACTATATTGTGTTCATCTTTTTATTTCTCACTTTGAATCTTTGAGGTGGGTTTTTTCAATTCCACTAAAGGAAAAAACTTAAATCTTGACCCAGCCCCATTGTCTTTTTACAAAGCATGTACCTGTCAGAGACAAAAAGATGTTCTAAAATGTAGGGCTGTTGCAGCAAAACAGTTCAGAAATTACTGTGCATCATGGCCGAAGAAAAAAGACATCAGACCAAAATCAATTGCCCTCTGCCAGGCAGGGTGAATAGCTCTTCTCTATTCCTTCCCCGAAATCTGCTCAGCCTCGTGTTGCAAGGGCTTGTTTTGGGGCTGAAGTCACAGGATCGACCACAGGACTTGGCCTTTTCCTCCTTGCTGGAACCGGCTGTGGGCCAGATGCACTCAGCCACGCCTCTCTGCATTCTGAGGGTGCCTTGTCCCTCCCTGCTGCAGGAAGCAGGGCTGACCCCTCATTTTTCATTGCAAAGATGACTCACTACTTCCTGTCATTAGAGACAATGGGGAAAAAAATCTGGGAAGGCTGATCACGATTGTATCTAAGAGTCCAGATCTGATGCCCTGAACAAAGTTTATTCCCATATGAAATGTCTCACTTGTCCCATGGAATACAAATAAGAGCCAAGTCCATGCTGGATTCCCCACTAGACACAATTTTCTCAAATGTATAGCTCCCCCAGGAGGCAGCTAGGTTAGAGTTTTCTTCTCATTGCTTTGGCATTTGATCCTGATAGGAATCACAGGGTAGTACCCTTTCAAAACCAGAAACTCAAGAAGATGGAGGATAGCCAGTTGTCAGGGGATGTTGGCCCCTCTGGCTTGGAACATTTGAACCCTTTCTTGAGAAATGCCACAGAAAGGCTTCACTGAAGGACGGTGCTGAGAAGAAGATGGTGGGGAGACATATTTTGATCCAGCATTGGTTTGTGCTTACATTTCCTAAAGTGAGGCAGAGGAAAGGAATAAGACTAAAATCAATGACGGTCAAGGGAAAGAAACCAACAGGAAAGGTGTAGGATGAAGATTACATAGGGAGCACCACCTCATTCTCGGCTGTGAGACATTTTATCTACAACCCTACACCCCCAGTTTATCTCTCACTTGTTTTGTGGGTATATTATTATCTTTATTTCACTAAGGAAAAAATCAAGGCCCAATAAGCTGATTTGCACGACAGCACACAGCTTACCCCTAGCAGAGCTGAGATGCAAAGTCACCTCTATATACTTCCCTCGATATCCATATCTTTCTGTCTCACTACCTCCCACCTTGTTCCACAAAGTGAAACCAAAGTCCGCATGCAACCTGCTGTGCCCTACCCTAGGAATCCCCACAGGTCATACCACCTCTAGACTATTTTTTCCAGAACATCCATATTTAACATGCGCAAATATCATATAGATTCTGTTGTGTATATATGGACTTTTGTATGTTTTCTTTCACTTATCGCAGTGTGTCTAGAAGTCATTCATAGTTTTGTATGTTTCCCCATTTTATCATTAATGAGTAGCACCGCGCAGTACACACATTCTACAGTCTGTTCATCCATTCGCCAGCTGATGGGCATTTGGGCTGCTTCCAAGGTTTTTTTTTTTTTTGCTATTGTGAATATTCACACACAAATCTCTTTGTTGACATATAATTTCAGTTTCCTTGTTTTCTTGGGTGAATATGTAGGAATGGAATGTCTGGAAATTACGTTGAGGGTATACTTAACTTTATATGAGAAACTGCCAACTTTTTGCAAAGTAACATTACTATTTTGTATTCCCTCCAATAGTGTACGAAAGTTCCAGTTGCTCCATATTCGTAGCAACACACGGTTTTGTCATTTTAATTTTAATAATCTAGTGGATGTGTAGTGGTATTTCATTGTGGTTTTAGCTAATGATGTTCAGCATCTTTTTTTAACAGTGGTGGGAACAAAATAAGGGCCTCACACATGTGAGGCAAGTGCTCTGTTGCTGAGTGTTTAAACAGTTAAAACAGTGAAGTGTTTATTTAAATCTTTACCTATTTTTTGACTGAGTTGTTGATTTATTATTAAGTTGTAAGAATTATATATTGTAGATAGACATGCTTTGTTGTATTGTTTTATGAATATTTTTACTAGTCTAGGGTATTAATTTTCTTAATTATGCTTTTCGAAGACACTTTTTTGATGAAGTCCAATTTAATCATTTCTCTTTTATAATTCATGCTTTGTGTGTCCTACTTAAGAAATCCTTGCCTAATCTAAGACCCCTAAAGTTTACTTCCCTGTTTTGTTTCAGGGAAGTTTTATAGTTGATTCTTACTTTTAGGCCTATGTTCTATTTAGTTTTTGCATATGGTGTGACATAAGGGTCAAGATTCATCCTTTTGCATAAAGATATCAAACAGCCAACCTTTCTATTTGGGAGAGGGATTGTTGGTATATTTAAATTTTTTAAAATGAGGTTTTGGCAAAACAGAATTTTAAGTTTGGGGAGATTTTTGTTTGTTTGCTTGTTTGTTTGGGGGCAGAATTTCACTATGTGGTTCATGCTGGTCTTAACTCCAATGTTGTCCAAACCGGTCTCAGACTCACAGTGATCCTTGTCTCAGCTTCCTCCCTGAGTGCTGGCATTACAGGTGTGCATCTCCATACCTGGTTTATTGTGTCATATTTAGTTATTCCTATCTAGCAAATTAATTCTTTTAACCTTTAAGATACAATGACTATATATGAGACAGCGTGTAAAGGAATAAGAACACTTTCCATGTTGATATGTAAATCTATGATTTATGTAATTATGTTTGGAGAAGTGCCTGACGAGATGTTTGTAATTTTTTGTCCTTTCTGTATCGAGTCAAATATTATATAAAACATTTATTGTTTTTATTTTTTAAATTTAAGATCTTTGTCTTATAAAAAAAGAAAAGTTTATATCTTTAATAGCCCTCTGTGAGCCAGGGAACTTCTGAGGTGCCTGAAGGATTTTGGCATACAAAAAGTTAGAAGAGAAGAGATTGGGTCAAGTTCATTTCACAAGGACTAGATGAACACTCATCTGGGCCTGGGACTGTTTTGCAACCTCACGTCCTGAGGATGTTTTTATCAATAGTGGCTTGGCCTGATGTGACAATTACCGGGTGGATGGATATGCAGCTGATGGAATGTTGAAGTTGTGTCTATTAAAAAAAATTTTTTTACAGTACCAGTCATTGAACTCAAGACCTTGTGCTTGCCAGGGAGGCACACAGGACACCTGAGCTACATTCCTGGCCCTCTGTTGAATTATTTTGAAAAGTAGAACAGATCTGTTGAATAGAAAACTCAAGAACTTACTGGTAGACCAGGCAATTTTGAGTAATGGTTTCTCCTCTATAGCTTCAGTCTTTTTGTTCATAAAATGGAACTAATGTAATACACTAGGGCCAGTGTAAGGTTCAGATAAAATGATGTAGGTGAAAGCTACTCAATAAACAGCAGGTCCCTCCTCAGTCTTTCCACTGAGCTTTTAATGTTATACTTGTATTTAATTGACCATGGGGCCTTGGGTCGAGGGCAGATTTCTTTGGACATGTGGCAGGAGGAAGGCCCTCCCTACCCACTTCCGTATCCACCCACTCAGCCTTCACCATGCTTCGGAGGCTCACTGCTGCCCGTGGGAGTCTTACAATGTGATGATTTGTTTCCAGAACTTGATTTCTCTGTGCCATTATCTTATTTGATAAGTGAGAAACAAGAAAATTCTACTGTAATTTCTGTGAATAGAACATGATTAAGCAGTTGTCAGAAAATCAGAGCAAAAGGACTGCTTTGTACTCCAAAGGCTCACAATCAGCAGCGAAAGGTCAGAATGGCATCTGCCATCTGAGATGGAAACACGGTTCCCATTTCCTTGTCAAGGTGATGCACTTACCGTGCCTGGCTTTTTATCTCTGAGTTTCAGCTCATTGAAACAGCAGATGCAGCCCTCTGCCCTGGGATGAAACAGCAGGCTATTCAGAGTGGCAATTTAGATTTTTTTTTTTTAAAGACAAATTAACCAGTTCTCTCTGCTCTTTTTTTCGAAGGGACAGTTTTTCTGAAAGCGTGGTAGAAACATTCTCTCCGAAATCAGTTTAACACTAATTTTTCAGCAGGGGACTCCACCACAGATTAGAGTTTTAGAAATAGCATTAAAACCAAAGGATGTATTTTGTAGCAAGAGTACAGCTGAGTCAGAAGCTCAAAGAGCTGGATTCCAGGTTAGGTACAATGCTTGTGGCCGTGAGATCCAAGATGACATCAGGGCAAACAGACATCTGTACACAGTCCAGGCAATACTTCTTCAGATGACAGCAGTCAGGCTATGAGATGTATAGGGTAATGTTAAAAGAAGACAGATGCCAGTGAATCAAGACAAGTGCTAAAGATGCAGGCTTCACAATTTTTAAAAATTTGGGAAGAGTAACAACACACTCCCAAGTCAGAATCTCCTGGTCAGACTCCTCTGGTGGGACAGATGGATATGGACATAAGCTTGAGAATATCTTGCCCTACATAAACATCCTCTATATGAGAGAAGGGAGCAAAGGCGTATCTTGGGGCTGGGACTGGGCTGAATATGATAGAAAATGTTGGTGTTAATGAATCAACATCTGTAAAATGGTACATATAGTGTTGGTCGTGGTACATATAGAATTAGTTGGCTCATCTTTTGAGTGACTGTGTGTATACATGTGTGAAAGAAAGAGAGGGACAGACATACAGACAGACACAAAGAAAATGCGCGCTTGTGCACATACACAATAAGTGAAATAAGAACAGAATCAAGAAATTCTGAACAATTGCCCAATTATCTCGCAATTATGGGAATGTGACATACAGTTAAAAATGCAATCATCATTTAAAACTAAATTACCCATTTTGAAAGTGTCCTCCTGGCTCAGTTGTCATGCCAACTGGTTCTTGAGAGGTGCCTGCCCACAGCTTTGGAGAGGTAATAGGTAGAGCGCAATGCTCTTCCTTGCACTAAGCTCACTTGAGTCAGCTTTCTTTGTAAACAAAGTTGTAACCAGGGAGGGGAAAGTTGGGACTGGTTGAGGGTGGTCTCAGGTGGTTCCCTCTCCAGCGATTTCCCAGCCTGGAGGAAGCCAGCCACTGGGCTTCATCTGACAGGTGAGACGCCTGGCAGGGCTGGGAAGCCTCCTGAGAGGGTCCCCGCTGTGCAATCAGCTAAAGGTACTTTTACCTTGTGGTGTGGTGAGCGTGGTGAGTGAAAGGAATGAAAAGCCAGTATGTAGGATCAAAGAGCAGTTTTCAGACTGCTAAAAATATTGAGGCTCACCACCTTTTCCCACTGGCATGCTGAAAACTGCAAGAGGGACAGACTTAAAAATGCTTCTTTCTCTTTGATTTCAAGTGCTTGTCTCATGGACTGACCAGCCTGTCCACCCAGCAGTGTCTCCATGACGCTTAAGAGCTCAGTTCTCTCTGGGTATTGTTGCCTCCCAGCATCACGCCTGCCCATAGAAGGAGCACAGCCTGAATACAGTGGGGTCTGCTGCTCCCACATGCATCATTTTCACCATCCAGAGCTCAGCAACAAGGGGCAAGAAAGAATCAGGCTTCTGAAGGGCCCTGTGGACTGATCTTTGGCAGTTTTGTCTCCCACAGCAGCTCAGATCCCAGAGCTGGAGAGGGCTCCATTTCCGGTGAACATTTAAGGATGACCGAATGTCTGGCATGATGGTCCTGACAGAGCACCTGCTGCCCTGCCCTGTGAGATGTAGCATTTATGATGGTTGTGTTACAGGGCTTGAACTCTTCAGGCCAGGGAGCTTCCTCAGCCAGACTTCTTGCAGGTTTGCATCTGGGGAAATATGGACAAGTGACTTCAATGACTGGATCATTAGGGAGCCTTATCTATAACCTGGGAATCAAAACAGAATCTACTCCATTGAATTACTGTGAAGAGTAAATGAGCAGATGTGTAAGAGGAGCCTAGCACCACGCCTGACACGTGGGAGATACTCCACAATGGTCAGACATCTATGATACAATAAGTGAACTATCCCTTTCAAAGAGATGGCTCCATTAAAACTGCAGCCCCTAGAAAATACCAGCTCACCAGCCCTGTGCGTAGACCTGAGACTGAGTATTAACACACAGAACAAGTATCTACATTTTAATTCACCTTCCATGTGGTCTCCCATGAAATTTTTCTTCATGGCTCTAGTCTAAAGCATGTCTCTGGTGCCACCTACAGCCATGGACCATGGTCAGACTAGGGATTTCTTGCATGACCAACATGCATCTCAGAGTCATTTGGGGCCTGGGCAAGGACCTGAGCAGAGGCTGTGAGCACACGCCCAATTGAGGACCCTACCCTCGGGGACTCTACTGGAGCAGTAGTCAGGGCTTGTTCTAGGTCTAAGGATGACTAGGAAATAGAATGAAACAGAGACGCAAGGCAAGCATTTCAGAACCTAAGGCAGGCTGGGAGGAGAGAGGCCTTCCCAACAGCTGGATGTAGGAATGGCTGGAGATGCTGCGCACTTCCTTCTGACCCACCATGTGGCTGTGGCTTCCTGATGATGGAGAGGACAGTCTCCACCATCATGCACAGTGGTTCTAGGATCTGGTTTGCAAAATCAACTAGCAATGAGGATGCTTTGGGTGGTCAGTAACAGAAAGCCCAATTCAAATGAGCTTGAAAAATAGGAGTACTAGTTTTCTCACCACTCCAGCAGTCCGGAGATCTGAAGGCTCCAGGTAAGGGGCCCAGTGTACATCCATACTGCCTTAGGCACTCTGTCATTGCTGGAACACAATATCTGACACTCACAACTTAAAGGAGGAAAGGTTTGGTTTAGTTTGGCTTATATTTTGTAGAAATTCCAGCCTATAGTTGGCTGGCTCCAAGGCAGAGCTGCATGGCAGAGCGATACGACAGAGGAGAATTGCTCATGGCAGGGTATGCAGGAAGCACAGGAATCAAGGCAGCAGTGAGGGAGATAGGCCCTTCCAGGCCATGCCCCATTCCCCATTTTCTTTCAATGTCCCATTTAGCTATGAATTCATCAGTGGACTAATCTTCCATGAGCCAGTCACCTCCCAGAAACCCCACCTTTGAGCTATGAGGCTTTGGGAGGGCATCTAGATATAAGGTGTTTACAAATCAAGAATGATACTCTCCAGGGTCTAACTCTGCTTTCTGCACAAGGGACATCATTGGGTGCTCCTGAGCCTTAGGAGGGAGAGCTAAAGGACATGGCAAGCCCCTGCCTCCTTGTAAGGATACCCCTCAAGATACCCCTCATTGAAGATCAGTCCTCCCTTTTGCCTATCCCATCTCATGTAAGACTCCACAGACCTTAAGGGCTTCCTTTCCAGAGATTAGGACCCCAGAACAAGTCTGAGGCTGGAAAAAGGAGCAGGAAGAAATGAGAAGTTGGGCAAGAAAACAAACTTTCAGTGCTGTCCTAACAGATACTGCTTGCACACTGGCATGTGGTGAGCACTCCTAGGTTTTCAGAGCTGTGACATCCTCTAGCTTTTTGAAACCTATGGCCTCTTATGCGATGGCCAAGCATTTGTATTTCTGCTTGATAGAAGGTCTCAGAGAGTTTTAGAAACTCCTCATAGTCACACAGGTAAAGGAAGAGCAGCAAGGGGTCTTTCTTTTACCTCCATGTCTACCTAGAGCTGGTTTGTAGGTTAACATTCTCTGGAGGCCCAGCTGGCAAGAAAGAAGTAAGGATAATGGGTTTTGCTCTGTAGACAGCTGGTAAACACTCACTAGGGGCAAACCCACAGTGGAATGTCCTGGAACTACGGTGCTTATCTTTCCACTCCTCTCGAACCCAACTCTTAACCAGCAAAGCAGCTGCCTTCCAACCCCTCCCCTCCCACTTTGCCCTGCCATCAGTCAGCCTGCTTCCTATTGGCTCGTGTTCTTTGTCGTATTTCTCTTCCCACCTCAGTCAGAATTTAACTTCCACTGATGTCGGTTAGTGACAAAGTCCACCTGTGGGAGAAGGGAGAGAGGAAGAACATTCTTGGGTACAGAGTCTGAGAAGCCTGCTCCAAGACAATGATCAGTGAGGCCCAGGAGCAGTTCAGACATACCTGTTGGAGCAAACACATGATTCATCCGGTGGAAGATGTGACTCCTTCTAATCAGTTTCCTTGTTGACATTTGAGAAAAAAAAGTACTGGAAACTATATTTGGGACAAACTTTTCAAGGAGCCAAGGAACAAAGTCAACTTGTTCACTGGTGGGGCTTAATTTCTGCTCCTGGAGGAGTACAAGTAGAGAGCATTCTTCTCTTCTCTGTCTCCTCATCTCAGTGAGGAAGCTGTAGCCAAAGCACACTGATTCTGCCCTGCTGCTCTTGAAAGGAGCCTCTGTCCCAGGAGCAGGCAAGAATATGAGCTCCTCTGCCTAGTGAAATACTCATCATCAGTGCTGGTGAGGCTAGGTGGTATCAAGGTCTGCCTGTGTTTCTCTTTCTGGGGTGCCCTTTCTTTTTCAAAAGGGGTCTCTCAATTTTAGTGGGCTTTTCCAGGGATTTCTGGAAACCCTTGCATCTCTTCTGTCTTTTGGAACTCCAGGCAAAGGGTGTGAATCTCAAAGAAGAGGAGGAAGCTCCAGAATGTGTGTTAGGAGAAGAGTGGCAGAGTGCCTGCTCTGCTGTTGACCACCTAGGATGGGCGAGGCTTCAGCTTCAGTTTCCTCGTCTGCCAGTGAGATCTGAATAACACTGCTTTTCCTTCTCCATTCTCAGGAAGACAGTAGAAGATAATAAGAAACAATGCCACAGAAAACAAAAGATGCTTCACACCATAAATCTAAGATGGGCCTTTAGGTTACTCCAACCCAATGCTATTGCTCTGAATTTCCTCCCTATTTGAAAACAAGATCGTTGGAGGGGACAGCATGGCCTTTGATGAGGTATTTATCCTCCTGAGAACCCATTATCATTGGCGGGAGCTCTGAAGTGGAATGTAAGAAAATCTAAATGTGAGTTCTAGCCTTCTTGAAGCCGGGACTTCACTAAGTGATCTTGCCATGTTCCTTCATCTTCTGATAGGGTATGTGTGTGGGTGGAGGATCAGTGTGTGATTTCTGGGGCCCCTCCTGGTTTCCATTCTACAAGTCTGGTTGAATTCTTGACTTCTATAGCCAGAGATAATCAGATTCACCACATTGAGTTGAGGCCAAATTGACATACAATACCTGGGGACTGCTAGACCTACACGGTGAAGGTGCAGGCACTGGTCTGGACTCTTGCTGATTTTTTGTAACCTCATGATTTCCTGAAAATTGAGTTACTTCCAAGCAGATGCCTTGGTACCTGCCAGGACCTCACCTTAACTTGGGAAAACAGCATGATTCTTTGTAATTATCCCTACATTTCTTACCAGGTCATGGTTCCTTAATCCTAATGGGACTTGGAATAGTCTTAGTCATGTCACATGGTATTGGTTTCTAGAGCTCCCACTAGTTGGAAGGGCATTAATATTCCTCAGAGGTCAATAAGAAGCTCAGGGGCTCCTAGGCCTGGGATAAGAAGAGAAAGGACTTTGAGGGCAATCAGATAAAAACAGAAACTCAGCCTTTGCAATCCTAACACTTTCTGAAAAGAAGCAGGTATTTGTTTGTTTTACTGCGGATTGAACCCAAGGCCTTTGCACTGAGCTACGGCCTCAGTTTTTTTGTATTTTGAAATTGGATCTTGCTAAGTTATTACATTGCCCCATGCTGGATTTGAATTCTCATTTCTCCTGCCTCAGCCTTCCAGAGTGCATACCACATCCAGCTAGAAGCAGATTTTGTTTTGCTCTTCCACATTCTCTGAAAAGCTGAGATGAAGGGGCAATAGGGTGATTTGAACAGTGGTGCCACCTTGAGTGGACCTGGGAAGAACTCTTAAACTTAGGCAAAGATCAATTCCTAGCTGAGTTGCAAGGAAAAGCCTTTCTTTTTTTTCAGTTTATTTCAGGAAGTCATTATCCATGTGATCTTTCATCCACTAAAATACTATAAAAGAATAGTTAATGAGTGGGAAGCGGTCCTCACTAGACCAACCTCTTACCCTCTGTAACACTAAAATCCAGAGCCCAGTGAATCCCTGTTGTGGGGTTGCCCTGTGTGCTGTAAGGTGTCCAGCAGCATCCCTGGCCTTCACCCACTAGATGCCAGTATCACCACACCCCCAATTCTGACAACAAAAGTGACTCGGACCCTGCTGCATGTCCTCTGGGGGACAAAATCACCCCTGGTTGTGAAACACTGTGTGAGGATAAATGGCCCCATTTTTTAAAAAAGTAACAATAGACTATGATTCTTTCAGCCACTGTTTGTCATATGCTGAGTATTTTGTTAAGCACCTTACAGACAGGGTTTCATTTCTCTGTGGCTGGTGGATTATAAAGGCCTTTTATTTTCCTTGCTTATGAGAGAGACACACAGGGTCTCACACTTTCTGTAGTTAATGTGCAGGTTTTCTCACTGCCTCTGCCTCTGCCCACCCAAGTGAGAGCAGCAGTGGGTGGTAGATTAGCTGGTTGTATATTTTCCCGGTGAAATATCTGGGGAAGATGAACTTACTGCAGAAAGGGCACTCATTTAGCTCCTGGTCTGGGGGGATAAGTCCAAAAGTGGTGAGGCTTCCTCCTTGGCTCTGTCACTGATGGTAGGTGACTGTGAAAAGACATGTAGGAGGAAGAGACCACATCTCCAAAGGCGAAGCCAGAGAGACCAGCACCTCACAGACATCTGAGAGATTCCTTCCACGGGCGCTTCCTCTGAAAGACCCCTCTCACGTCACCACACCGAGGGCCTAGCTCACAGCACAGGAACTTTTGGGGGGCACCCTTAAGCTGTATCAAAACCTGAGCAGCAGAACAGAAGCTGGAATCTTGGCCCTCACACTTCTGAGAGATGTGCTTTTGGCTATTCTGCTCCCCTTATTTGAACTTGAGTCTTCCCATTTATAAAATGAGGATAATAATTCTTACCCTGCTGAAATCCAAAATTGGTGATGACTGGGAACATGCCTACTTTATTTACTAGTATCTGCACAAGTCGTGGCTGCTAGGTCTGCTCATAGTAGATGATAAATAAATGCTCCTTGAATGAATAGGTTGATGGAAGAAGTGTCTGACATCTATCACAGGCCTGGCACTGGTACATGATCAATAAATACTGGCTGGCTGGCAGTGAAGCTGTCAGGCAAAGGACAGAAACCAGGAGATGCCGGATACAATGGCAGTGGGACACAAAGAATAGCTAGCCTTTGTGAGTCTGTGGCTCAGGAGGTCATGAATGCTGAGGTGACTGCAAGTGTGAAAAGCTCTGCAAGGTGGAGGTTCAGGGTCACCTGCAAATGTCAGTGCACAGCGGAGCGCTGGCAGGGGAAGTCACCTGCCGAGTGGCAGTCTGGCCTGTGGGTTGGTGGTTAGGATAAGATCTGGGCTCTGGAGAAATTTTAAGTTTTAAAATAGTGCTTTTGAAACAAAAACAATGAACAACTTTAATAAAAGAAAACATTTCCATTGTGCTTTTAAACACTTAACAGGAGCTAAAAGTAATTAGGCTAATAAAATACTCTCTTTTGTTCCAGTTTAGTAAGTGTTTTCTTTTTTAACTTCATTGTCCTGTAAGATTTAGATTAAGGTCTGGAAAAGGTCACACTCACCCGAAATCTGATGGACAGCCACAGAAGTGACTGCTTGTGTTGCAAGACCTGGCGAGAGACGGAGCCCGGGGAAACTGCTGACACTCTGGCTGAGCTGTAACTATATCAGAGGCTGGGGACACAGAACACATAAGTCTGTGTGCTGGGAAAAGGGGAGAAGCTGTGCCATGCATTTCACATGGACAGAATTCAGTACAGGGGTGATGCACAGGGTGAAGATCCTGAGAAGTCAAATGAGAGCTGGCTGTCACTGTGGGCACATTTGTCATTTGCTAAAGCTCAGTTCTTCATTTGTGCAGTGGTGAGGTCATGTTGGGGACTAAAGAATAAAGGTATATATATAAAATTTCTGGTACAGCATGTGGTACAGGGAGAGCAGGCCAGTTGACCCCTCCCTTTCCTTCACTGACCACCTCTCCAAATCATATTCACTTTTATTTTCGTTACATCGGTGATGCTGGGAATTGAACATAGGGCCTCACACATGCTAGAGAAGGGTTCTCCTGCTGCACTGCATCCCCAGAATCACATTCACCCTTTAAAACTCAAGTCATACCTTGAGGATATCCTCAGAAGTGAAATAAATAGGTCACAGATAGGTAAATATCACATCTTTTCTCTGGTATGAGAAAATAAAGATGTAAATGAGTCCTAGAATAGTATGTTATATATTGTGAAATAGAAAATATTCAAAGTGTAATAGGGTAAAGGGGGAAAAATAATGAGGTTGTAACAAAAAAGAAAGGAAACAAATTGTATGTATATAGCGGGGTGGTAGGGTGAGTAGGGCTATGGGAAAAAATGAGAATTAAGTTGTGTCTTGTACTGGTACAAATCCCCATTATGGAGTGCAATTACGATGTGTATATGTAATGTACCAATAAAGATTTCAATTAAAAAAGAACAAAAAACCTCAAGTGAGGCAGGGTGCTGATAGGAAGCCTTCCCATTCCGGGCTGGGCCGAGGGCCCCTCCCCCTTCCAACTCTGAAGGCTCCCCTGGCGCCCTCCTGAGGCCGGAGCAGGCCTCCTCGGGGCGGAAGCCGCGGCCCCTGGCCTGCGCCCCTCTCAGTGCTGCTTGTTATCCCTGCTGCTGCCTCCCTCCCTGTTCTGCTCTGAGTCACAGGGGAGACATTTTCCACTTTCTCTGGCAGCAGCAGGTTTCTGTGGGGTTTTCTATCGATGAGGAAAATTCTGAGAGGTTGGAAAGTGGGAAGAACGGAGAAGCAATGGTGTTCACCTGACTCTTCCTCTTTCCTCCATTTTGGGGGTGATTTTTGGCCCTGGATCCCACAGTATCCCTCCATGCGGTCAACACTGGCTTCGGGTTCTGAGAAGTCGACTCTCTCTTTCATGTTTCCTTTCCCGGTGGTACTGGAATCTTCCTTATGTCGTCAGACCCCGACCTGCCGCGTCTCTCATTTGACTTCTCAGGATCTTCACCCTGTGCATCACCCCTGTACTGAATTCTGTCCGTGAGAAAGGCCTGGCACAGCTTCTTCCCTTTCCCAGCACACAGACTTATGTGTTCTGTGTCCCCAGCCTCTGACACAGCATCTGACCTCGGTACCTCTTAGGAAGATCTTTTTGGCTAAGTACATTTTTTGTTGTAATATCCAGAAAAAGTGGGATTTTTGAGTACTTTCTCCAGATTTGGGCTCCATCCCCCACTTCCCAGAAGCATGAAGAATAACTAAAGTGAGGGCTGACTCCAGAAAAAGCCATGACCAAATCTTTAACGTTCTTGAAAACTCAAATTAGTTCATTTCTATTTCATTTTCCCAAGCTCCCGCTACTAATGGCATCCATCTACATAGCAAGTGTAATCAGTGAGACAAAATTAAACATTCCCAACCTCTGCCCTTCTAATCAATCACAAAACTTGCACGGGAAGAGGACGGGCCAGCTCAGGCTTATTCTGGTCCATTCCGTGAGTCTGCACGGAGGCAGGACTCAAATCCCAGCCAGAGCTGACACACACGAGTCACTTCTGGTGAATGCCTGTCTGTACTGGAGTTCATCTTAAAGGGAACTTAAAGTAGATGCTGGTGTAAAGAAAAAACAAATGCAATTCAACTTCAAATGACTGGAAAGAGGTGGAGTTAGAGGTCTCCGAAGAAGCCAGAGTCTAGACATTGCTATGGAAGGGCTGTGCTCTCCTTGTCACTGCAGCCATTTGTGTGGAGGGCCTCAAGCCCTGGACAGACATATACCTGAGTTCAAGTTCTGCCTCTGGTACTTGACAAATATAGAACTTTGGATGCTCATTTGGCCTACTTCAAGCTTCAATTTACATTTCTCTAAAACGAGCATGTGTGCAACATCTCCAACAGGACTTCTCAAGGACAAAAGGGGGTCTTTCACCAAGGGTTAAGCCTTAACCTGAACTCGTTGCTGTCCCAAAAGATCGGTCAAGGGCCAGCCAAGGCTTCTCAGCACTGCAGGTTCACTGAGTGGTTGTAGTTAAGTGAAACTGTTTGTGCTTCAGGGAAGCCAGCATCACAAATTCAGTGTCTAACTGGTTGCTAACTAACCCCAGCCTGTCTCCTGGCACCCTCTTGAGGCTGGGCCCAGAGATTCTAAGTTCTCAGTATCGGCCTCAATGACTATCAAAGCTAATCTTTTCTACCATGTGGCTGATGTGGCTGGAATGAAATGGTTCTGCCATGTCCAGGTTTAAAATAGGTGGAGGAAACAGAAATAGAAGCCCTGTGACTTGACCCGACCTGTCCAGATTGAGTGAAGTAATATATGGGAAGTCCTAGCCCCAAACACCTGCCCTGGCTGTGAAATGTGACTTTGCATTGAACTTCTTCACATTTATGTGCATCTTCTTTGGAGAATAATTATCACAAGAACAAACTCAGTCAGGGCAGGTCTTTTATACCATATGCAAACTGCTTCATTCAGTTCCTGTTCATGTGTAGGAGAAACAAACTGAGAATATCTCCTTTGGAAAATGCGAATTTTTTTTTTTTTAGGTTTTTTGAGACAGGGTCTCGCTTTGTGGTTCAGGCTGGCCCTGAGCTCAGCCTCAAGCTCACATCACAATCCTCCTGCCTCTGCCTCCCGAGTGCTGGGATTACAGGCGTGAGCCACCACGCCCGGCACTGTGGTATGTGGTGCTGGTTGCTGCTGGGTGTAGGTCTCCACACCCAGTATTGTTATGTGGTTACCGGGGAATCAAACCCAGGCCCTTGCGCCTGCAAGACAGGCGCTGGAACCACTGAGCTAACTCCCCGGCCCCCAAAAATGCGAATTTTTATCTATATTATTATGTTATCTACCACTGAAAAATATGAGTGTGGTGCTTGTAAAACACCCTATAGAGCAAACTCTGTTGGATGAAAGGGGGTTCCATGGTTTAAGGGTATGCAGGACTTTTCAGCTTGAAAATGCTAGTTCTTACACTGAATTTCTAGGAAGGGGATATAGTTCTCCACATTCTGATTTATTTGGCCATGAACCTTTTAACAGGACCTTGGGGGAACTAACCTCCCCTAAAGCATACTTTGTGGAACCCAGGATAAAAATCTTTAATAAATGCTAACCCCTTTACTTGTGCAGAACACTTTATACTGTATCGCTAGTGAGTTTTGGATACTGTCTCATGCAGTTGGGTTTTCTTGAGGGACAGAGGAGAGAACTTATTTGAGGTTGAAGAAATCAAGGGCAAGGCTGGGGATGGTATCCATGGGAGAGTGTTAAGACTGATATGTGCGTGCACCCCAAAGCCTCATATGCTCACTGGCGGGGCTTCTGGCAGGCGATGGGACCATTGTTGTCAGGATGAAGGCTGTTGAAGAAATGGGTTTCAGCTTGGACTGAGAGTGAGGTTGCAGAGTCACCACGCAGACTCTGGAGAAGGTTTCAAGGACTACTGCTTTATTATTGGCAACACTGCCTTTGTATAGAGATAGTATAGAGGGCAGAGTTAGAGGATGCTGCAGAGTTGGCCATTATTGATTGGTTTGTCAACATTATATCATACTGTTGGTCTTGTGATCAGCCTGTGTGCAGGGCCTTTTGCTTGGTCCTGTTCATTTTGTAGGAGGGCTGCAGAGTCACAACATTGAGCACAGATGGGATGGGTTTTGCTTAGCACATAAGCCTGGTTTCTCTGCACAGATTTGGGTGTTCTCATGCCTCTCAGGGTCCCATAGTGTGCTACTGGTTGTAGGTGCAGCATACCTGGCTAAGCCAAGCATGGACCTCTCCTTCAGACCATGGATGTGTGACACTCATCACTGGATTAGTTCACTGATAAGTTTATACCTAATGTCACTTGGGAGGTGAAGCTTGTTTGGGGAGGTGGGTGATTAAAAGAAGGGAAGGTATGGATGGAAAGGGTGTATCTTTCTTCCGCATCCCTTGGCCTCTCTCTGCCTTCTGCCTGCCGTACTATAGTCCATTTCTTCTTTGCCATGCCCCTTGATTATGCTGTCCTGCCTTGGAACCCTTGGTTATGCTGTTCTGCCTTGGAACCTGCCACCTATGGACTTAAACCATTACAGACTATAATCCAATATAAACCTCTCTTTCCCGATGAATAGAGTGACTAAGGCAAGCAGGAGGGGCTTTCTCTGGGCTCTTCACTCTGTCTCCTGTGTGCCCAGGAGACAAGGCCTGAACCATCTCTGGAGGCTCACCCACCTCCTCAGCCCTCTCATTGCCTGGACTGAAGGGCTCTCACAGAGGCCCTGCCTGCCTGAGGCCCAGGTAGTCATTTTCCTGCTTCCTTGTGACGGGAGCATGGTGTGACAGATGCCTGGTGGGAGGGCTTGCACTAAGGCTGGCCTTGGGCCACAAGGCAGGATTTTCACCTTTCTATCCACCCTTCAATCCTGGGATGCCTAGGATCAATGACATTTTTGATCATCCAAATATACTAAAGTGGCTACCACCATGTGCTGCCTCTCAGGGTAAGTCTGCTTTTCAAAGGAACTGCTGTCTGATGGTGGGACCCTGGCTCTCTGTAGACTCAGGTGACTTGGATCCAAAGACCTCATGGGCCGAGCTAAAAGGTGGAGCTGCACAACTTCAGCTCAGACCCCTGGTGCATCACCTTGCACAGGGCAGTGATTGAAGAGGCATCTTGAAGCTGAACGGACCTGTGTTCAGTGACATGCCCCACAGCACAGGCCTGAGGGTCAGAGGGCCCAGAGCAGCTGGACTTTTGCAGAGAGCTATGCATGGTCTTCTCAGGGCAAAGTACAAATTGGAGGGTTACACAGCTTTAAAGACAGTGTTGGAGAACTGTTGTGCTATCCAAAGGTGTGTTTTCCAAAGAGAGGATGTTCAACAATCAGTGGTCAGGGGTTGTTTCTAGGTGAAACAGTCCACTGCCACCCTAACAAAAACTAATGAAAGAGATACAAAATAAAATAAATGATATACAACAAAGCTGTATAAAAACAAGCGATAACTGCCATAGGCAGCTACTTTCTCTATCCATGGGGTAAATTTGACAGCTCCAGAAATAAAAGGAGATAGATATAAAGGATTTCAACACATGGGAGTGATTTTGTTTTCCCTTTAATGGTAGGTTTCAAAGAGGGAAGGCTGTAGCTGTCTCTGTTGTACACTCACTCAGTGGAAAACCATCCACGTGCTCTAACTGGGCTCTGCCGGGAGTGGGAGGTCCCCATGCCAACTCTGGAGGCTGGCAGGGAGCTCTGTGTGCTCTGCTGGTTTCCCACGCTGCCGTCACTTCTTTTTGAATGCTTGGCGGCACACCTGGTCACCACAGGTCAGCTCCTGCAATGTCAGAGAGGGAGTGAGAGGCTAACAAGCCCAGCCTGACTTCTGCCCAGGACCCAGCCCTCTTGGTGCCTCGGGTGTGGCTGGGGTTGGAATAAAGGGTACACTTAGTCATTCTGGGGAAAGTGGGTCTCAGACCCAAGCAGCTGGTGTGCCCTGCAGGAAGTGGTAATTTGATTTTGACACTTGAATTGAGCTTGAACAACTATAAAAGTGAAACATGCAAAGGAATGACCCTCTGGGGTTGGATTTTCCCTACTCCTGTGATTTTAGGAATGGTTGCTTAATTTACAAAAGGCAGTAAAGTCATGAAGAAGAGAAAGATTGAGCACAGAGGAGTGTTAGGAAATAAGGACCTAGAAAGCTGTTTGCTGGTGAACTGCCTCCCACCTGTGGGCTTTCTGGGCTCTGGTGACTACAATAGCAGCTGGCGGTGGCATAGGCAATGACAGGGTGTGAGCTGCAGGATGGCTCCCCGGGCCACCTGTGCAGCTGACAGGGTCTGGCTCCTCATCCAGACAGAAAAGACCCCAGGTGTTACGTGCACCTCACTGATGCTTGAAGGAGAGAAGGTGAGCATGGGGAAGACTACCACACGCCTGCAGTTGCCGATGGACCCATTGTCTTAGCGGTGAGTACCACTGGGATGGTACTACAATTTAAAAAATCCATCACTCAAACTAGAGCAAGTAGGGAAAACCGTCAGCACAGAGTGCACTGAGTGACTTCCATAGATCATCAGCTGGCATCACCTCCGAAATGAAGGTATCAGACCAACCAAGGTTGGCTCTGAAGGGCACCAAAATGACCTGGATCCTGACATCAGAGCCTGCTACATGCCTGACTCCATCGCTGAAAGGATGAATGAAGGAAGGAAGACCCACTCATTCCATGAACCATTTATTTAACAAATGAATGGCTATATTCAGGAAGGACTGAAAAAAAAGTCCACTATTACAGTGCTGGGCCCATGAATTGCCTTGAAGATTGAAGGATGAAAAATTAAGCTGCCTAGAGACAGATTCAGTTGTTTAAAGATATTAGCTGTGACTCTCATTATCCTGCTCTAATACCAGATTAACCTAAAATATTTTGGGGTCAAGTAGATATACCTCATGATGACAGGTCAATGTCCCCAGCCCAGATGCTCACTGCATCCCAGGCTTCTCTCCCTATCAGGCTCATTGTTGAGGGAAAGCCTGATCCTACCTTTCCCTGGGGCATCTTAACTCTGTGACTCACATTTGTCCCCAGCTGACCTTTAACAGGTTCCCTGTGTTTCTCTTTGGATCTTGGCTTCTTAGCTCAGCATTTAAACTTTGTTTTTAATTGCAGCTGTTCACAGGAACAGCCATATAGATTTCTTCTTGGAGTCTCCTGAGCCAGATGGCAATGGCTTTTCTGACTATATGACCACATCCATTTGGCTAGAGCTCAGAAAAGGAGGAGCGTGTGGCCATTTTTCTTGTCTCAGGGCCTGGCCAGGTGACTGCAGGAGCACACACGAGGACAGCGGAAGGAGCTGAGCCCAAGACTTACCAGATATAGCTTGTTGCCCTCAACCCACTGCCTCCAGCCGCGGTTCTCCTTCTCTCCCTTCTGCACACACACGAGGACGTCACCTTCCCAGGTGACCAGCGTCTGCAATGACAGGTTCCCAGGTAATGTAACTTCTGGTTGGGGTGACTCCACAAGCCTCAACCTGTATCTGCAATCCCTGGGGCCATTGCCTGGCTTCTGCCTCCCGACAGGAGAGCCCCGCCCTCTGACCCAAGATCCTTCCAATTTCATTTTCTCTGGGCCAAAAGCTTTCCCATTTCATTTTCTACAAATGTCCTCAGCCACAGTTTATCCAGGATTACTCAGCTGGTTCTCTTTTAAGAAATTTTACTATTTGAACATATTGTAAAGACAGCATTTCAAATCAGTGGAGAAAGGTGGTGAATTTGATGATTAATAATGTAAAACTTTTAGGAGGGGAAAATATTTCAGTCAGATAAACAGATAAATACAAATGGAAAAATAATTGTAGCATTTCAGCATAAACTCCATCTCCTTATATATAAAGAAATCTTGTCAGTCAAGAAGGAAAAGATCATTAATCTAATAGGACAAAGTATATGAACCAGCAGATGATAGGGAGAGACTCCTAGAAGATGAATCTTAAACCCAAGAAAAGTATTCACTTGAATTCACAATAAGATAAATACTAATAAGGCTACTTTTCGGATATAATTCACCCTGTGGTCAAAAGCCAAACACTGTGGTGTTTCACTGAGTTGGAGTGGGGGTGGAGAAGCACGTACAGGGCAGGTGGGAATCTACATCTTTTTAGAGATTAATTTTATATTGCCTTTCAAGCATATATATAAAAGTGCATATATTCTTTAACATAGAATTTTACTTCTGGAAACTTTTGTTACAGGAGCCACATTGTGGGACTATACCCTGAGGACGGGAATAAAGGCAGGGATATGTCTAATTATCAGGGAGCCACCCAGCTGGCTCCAGGGCCAGCCTTCTCATATAGAACCAGGCTCTGTCCCTTGGTTTCCTCCAGATAGTCATGCCAGCTCGCTAGTGGCACCAGAAGAATATCATCAGAAGTCACCTCAGACAATCGTACTGAGTGGCCCACTAGTTCGGAGGAGTCCCAAGCCTGCTGGAACTCAGGAGCACTCAAACTCCTGTGTCCATATTTACAAATACTTCTACTTCCCAACACCTTCATCTTCTGTTTCCCCTTCTAATACCTGCTTTAAGAGAGTTTGCATGACTCCCAGAGGCTCCTCCAGAGCCACCCATTTCTGTGACCTAGCTCTGCTCTCGAGACAGTCATGTCATTTCCATCCAGGCAACACTTCATGTGCGCTGTCCTTCCTCGGGATGACCTGGATGCAAGTTGCTTTTTTCATCTAAGTATGCACATACTATTTTATGCTTCTATGAACAATGTTCTGCTAAGGACCAGATGTTTACTTTTCTCTATGTCCTGTAAACCCAGTTGGTGATAAACGGACCTGTAGGTTTCTCCCTACTCTCTTTGTGCACTTGGGTGGCTTTTTAGTACAAATCTGTTTTCTACAGATTGTTAAATCCACCTACTTTTAAAATAATATGTGACCTTGACCATATTATATACTTTATGTGGAATTTTATTCCTCCTCATTTTACTCCCCAATGCATCGCAGCATTGTTTGTTACAGCAAAGGGCTGGAAGCTTCATAAATTCTGACAGTGGGTAGCTGGTTAAATATGGGGTGGTTCTTCCCTGTTATGCAGTCATTGAAAGACTATGACCACAGTATTTTGTTTGGGTTTTTAAAAAAGTAAGGTGCAGAACCATGTACATAAAACATCTTTGTGGTGAGTACATAGACATGCACGTGTTTGTACGTGTCCTCTGCACAGAGGTGAAAGAAACCAGGTGTAGTGATTGCTTGTCAGTAAGGACCAGCCAGGGGCCAGGGTGGGAAGGAAATCTCACTTTTAAGTGTTTAAAATGTTTTACCATCTGCACATATTAATATTCCCCAAACTAATGTAAAAATGAAATGCTATGTATTTTCTAAAGGAAAAATAAGTCTCTTCCTTCTTCAGGGTTGCCCTCAGCCTTACACCGCTGAAGGTCTTGGAGTGGTTCAAGTCACAGATTGCTGTCCTCACTCTTCCAGGAGAGAGAAATGCCCAGCATACTCATTGCTGCTGCCTGTCACTGGCCTTGGACTCTGACGTCCCGCCAGTCAGGCAGGCCTGTGTCTTCGGCCATGCCAGGACTGAACCTTTGGTGCTCCTGGTCACGTGCTGCCTCATACCCGCTGGATCCCTGCTGCACGCTGGCTGAACTGATGTCCACCCATCTTGGCAGACAGTGAGCTCCACAGAGCAGAGACAGCGTCACATCTCTAAGCCACCACATTCTGTTCAGCGATGAGCTCTGCGGTATGAATCTTTGGTGGATGGTTTTGTTGAAGCAGAATCTTGAGGTAAATTCACCTGTCTCCTTGCATTAGAGGAGTCCCAACAGAGTACCCATCAAGATGGACCGGATACCATGCTTGTCTTCCCATAAGGCTCAGAGTCCCTGGGGGCAGTAAAGGGGATCTGATTCCTCATTTTATCTCTAGCTCCTGGTACAGCCTAGTGTGTAGCAGGCAGTTAGCAAATTTCACAGAAAGAAGGAAAGAGAAAAACATTAGTGCATGGGGTCTGCCCTAATATTTTATTTTATTAACTTATTCTGGCCAGCAAGATGAAAATTTATTCTGACCCTAAAGTAAATTGGTCACCAATGAATCATGGTAATACTTAAAACATTATAGCCATATTCCAACATGAAACAGATACTGAGAAGCAGAAAGAAGAGGACTATTAAATGAACTAAATTCTGCAATCCAATTTGCTTTTAGTTGGTGCCTTTCATATGGTGTCAGAAGGGGTTTTAAAAACAGACTTAACTGCTCTTAAAGATCTTGAGGAGGTGGATATAGGTGAGGAAATCCCTTGCTTCTGAGGGAGGGGACCAGGAGGAAGAGTGCAGGGTTGCACAGAATCAAAGAGTGAAATCACCTACCACAACCCCCCCACACCCAAAGTTAGTGGCCACATAACATCCCTTTGTGGTGAACTAGGTACAGTTTCTGTGTCAGTGTTCACCTTGTAATTGATAATTACAGTATGGGATGGCCAAGAGAATATGGTATCTTAGTTCTTTGAAAGCGTATACTGGATTATTTTGGAGTACTGCACCAGATTGTTCAGAAAAAGAAAAAAATATATGGAAGGAAACACGTGCAAATGATAAGGAAATGGAACAAAATATTAATAATAGATGACTCTTGGTGAAGAGAGTACAGATGTTCCTTGTTATATTCTTGTAGTTTCTCTGTATAAAATTGAATCGCTCCCCAATGAGTTTTTTAACAGAGGAAAACAACCACTTTTTAAATTAAGAGCATCGAGGGACACTATGCACATGTTTGGAGGCCCCCAGGCCCTGCTGTGTTTATACAGGTGTCCCCCACCTCGTGGGCCAGGCCTTTTCTCTGACAGCCCGTGTGCTGCTTCCTCAGGGGGCAGTGTCTCCCTGCTGACCCTGCTCCGGGTGCTTCCTTCTTTTCCTGACACTTGTACTGCATAATACTGGCTTTCACTGCCACTGCCCGCACCTGCCTTTGAGGTCTCTCTCAGTCAACTAAGTTATCTACACTGGGCTTGAACTTGCACACCTTCTGCCTCAGCCTCCGGAGTGCTGGGATTACAGGTATGTGCTTAGACATTTACTGACTTTTTAAAATTGAAATGTAATTCACAAATCATAAAATCACCCTCTTAAAGTGCACAAGGTTATATAACCATCATTATATTTCTTACCCCACACAGAAACCTTGTACCTATTAGCAGTCACTTCTCATTCCCTCTGTCCCCTACGCCTCACAAATACTTTCTATCTCTATGAATTTGCCTATTCTATTTCAGATAAATCATTCAATATGTTTCATTTTGTGTGTAGTTTCTCTCACTCATTGTGTTTTCCAAGTTCATCCATGTTGTCACATGAATCAGCATTTCATTTCCTTTCATAGCTGCATGGTACTACATATTCCAGTGTGTGGATATCAATTATATTTTATTTCAATGAAGCTTGTATATTTTTGAAAGAGGATTTCAAATCTCTTAGAAACAAATCAGGATAGAACTTTGGAATATTAATGACCCAAGGAAGGAAAGTGAAAGTCTCCAGGTCCCGTAAAAAAGTGTCAACCCTGAAAGCAAAGGTGGAGCCAGGGCTCCTGGTCTGGGCTGGCTTGGAAATGAGCACTCAGCATGCTGTAAGAGCCCTGCTGCAGCCCACTCACATCTCTTCTCCACGCTCAATAGTGGTTCCCAAGGTTCTTGAGGGTGGTGGGGGTTCAAGAATTGGAGCTCGGGAGAACAAAGACCGAGGTGTAAGAAGTACAACACATATATACACCTATGCATGTGTACACACGCACACAGCTCGTGTGCACACTCAGGTGTGCCACCAGAGTTAAATTAATCAGGAAAACATACTCACTCACTCCAGGTGTCCCTCCTAGCTGGAGGGGTCTATGCAGCGGTGGGAAATAGTCCTGAAGGCAGCTACTTTGCACTGTGGTTCTCAAAGGACAGAACCAGCTACACAAACCATGTTAGAAATGGAGATATCCTATCTCACCGTGTGTGTGTGTGTGTGTGTGTGTGTGTGTGTGTGTGTGTGTGTGTGTACCTAGAGGAAGGAGGATAGGAAGTGCAGAGGCTGGAGGAGGTTAGGTGTGGACAGGTGAAGTCCTTTGAGGGCCAGAACATGACTGATTTCAGGAAAAGCAAGTTCTGTGGCATCAAAGAACAAGTCAGAGAGCACAGGCCTGCTCTTCAAGAGCTCATGCCCCACCGTGAAGGGCCAGGGAAAATGAGTCACTTTGAACCGAGTAGGTTGGAATGGCTGAGTGGTGCAAAAGCTGAAGACAAATTTTCCTCTTAGTTCTGGTCTGGTGAGCTGGCTTTGCAGCCGTGGTTCAGAGGAGGCTTGTCAATCCATCATCATCTGCTCAGGGAAAGATGTCTACAAGTGGATATTCCGAGTCTGGAAGCTTATGCTCTCTTACAATAGGGCTGTTCTGATGGAAGAGCTCCCTAAATGCTTTGCAAGCCCTCTCTTTTTCTTTAACAAGGAGCAGTAAAAGTAATTCAACTTGATGACTGAAGTTATCAATACTGCGGGACAGCTTGATTGAGAAATGTGTCCTGCTGCCATGGCTTGAGTCTCCACCATGACATGTTTTCTTTCCACCTCAGGAGAGGAGCCTGAGTTTGTGCTCCTTGCTGTAGCAGAGCTGAAACTTTGAAAGACTCCAGAGAGCACAGGGCAGTGACCTGCCCCTGGGAGGAGTGAGCTCTCAGTGAAAGGAAGGGCAGGGTGGAGACCCATTTGGTTGCGGCTCCCAAGGGGCCAGCCCTTTGCTGGGTGGGAGAGAGGCACACAAAGCTGGGGACAGGACACTCAGCTTTTACCTTCTTTATCTTGGGGGTCAGACAGGTTTGGGCCAGAGGGAAAGTTTGCTATGAATATCAAACTCCCCCATCATATATGTTGTGTGGGCATGGGCAGTGCCAGTCATCGGCAACCATGAGCCATGGAAAACCAGAAACAATTTCGAGTCTCACATACAGTGTCATCTCCACATACAGATCATGCAGATACTCGAGCTGGATTATATACTACTGTGATTGGGTTTCTTTGTATTCTTATTTGGAGGGGACTGAGCAGGCATCATTTTATCTGAAAACTAAAGATGGTACATGGGAGCATGAAGGCAGTGATACCACTCAGTGATGAAGAGGGAGAGAATCTCTCTCTCTGCTTTCTTGCTGCTTATCAGCCTCTGTCTTATTTGCAAATAGTGCCTTTGGACAAGGATTTGCTATTTTCATAAACCCACATACTTGGGCCATGAGATGATTTTTCCCTCTCTGCTTGCTTCCAGGGTCCCACATATCCAAATATAGTAGTTTCCTTCATCTACAGAGGTTATGTCCCAGAACCCCTAGTGGATGCATAAACCTCAGATAGCACAGATGTCTATATATGATGTATGTATTAAAAGTGGTTGCTAAGTGGTTAGTGGGTCAGTAATAAATACACTGGGCAAAGAAATGATTCACATTCTGGGCAGGATGCAGTGGACAGAGCAAGCTTTCATCATGCTACCCCAAATGACATCTAATTTAAAACTTGCTACTTTTATTTATTTATAGAATTTTCATTTATCATTTTTGGATGTCAGTTAACTGCTGAAACTATGGAAAGTAGACCCCTGGATAAGGAAGAGGTGTGACTCATGACTCATGTGACTAGAAATCTGGCTTTCTGGTGCACAGTCTTCCTAGATTCCAACATGTGAGTTAGGATAATAGCTACTAACTTACTGGAAACTCCTGTAAGTTATTTATTAGAACTAGATAAACTCTGACTTTGTTTAGTCCACTGAGGTTTTGTTTGTTTTCATTTGTATGACGATTTAAAAAAATTTTCTTCACCCGGTTGGGATCACATAAACTTAGATAGTTAATATAACATAACCAGGTACCTCAACATCTCTTGAAAGGAAAAAAATAATCTGACAGCTTGCAGCTTTATTCTGCTCTGGCAGTGTACAGTGGGGCTGAGCAGAGCGCTCCTTTACACGAAGCTGCCCATCCAGCGGGTCACAGTCATCGTCCGTGTCTGCACCTGTCCACTGTGCCTTCTTTGTTCTGCTGCCCAGCCACGCAGTAAATCCTGAGAGGCTAAGATCCTTTAATGTCTCTAGCCTGCCTCTTCCTACTCAGCTTTCACAACTGTTCATTAAGACAATTCTAGTGCCCTTTCTTGATCTTTCCCAGGTTGTTTCTAACTTTTTTTATTTTTAATTAAAAAGCTAAGTAGCCAGTTCCTGTCAAAGAGGATATGAAACCACCAGCTTAAGTCAGTACCTTAACTACCCGGTTGTCCAGGCCCTTTGTGTGTTCATCAAACTCCACCCCGACAGTAAAATCCAAATCGTAGTTACGGAATGTACTTTGGGTTTTTGTCTTGAAGTTATCACCATCTTGATTAATGATTTTTGTCTGCTTCAGATGTATTGCGATCTTGCGGGTGGCAAAATCAATATCTGTTGGCAAAAGGAGTTGCGGAGGTTATGATGTGCTCAGTGAGATCCATTCTTGTCAGTAACAAGGCAAACACTCAGGACCAGAGACACAGATCACAGGCCACATTTCTTTGCTTAAGCAAGCAACAAGAGCATGGAGCAACTCAGTCAGTCACTGGGAACCTGAGGAGTCTCCTGGCATCTTTTTGGGAGCCTTGATGGGAGGGCGTTGTGGCAGGTAAGGCACAACCACCAGCCACAGCTCTTGACTCTCTCTCTCTTCCCTTTCCCCCTCCCCCTCTCCCTGTTAGCTTTCTTTTCCTACCTCCCTCTCCCCACCCTTCTCTTCCATCCTCCCCATGACAGCAGTTCTGTTCTCTCTAACACACCAGCTTTCTCTGAAGAATTCATTGTAAAGATTTCACGATTTAAAAGAAAAACACTGGATAGAGAAGATGTGGTTCTTTTATAGAATGGAGTATTACTCTGCCATTAAAAATGATAAGATTGAGTCATTCATACTCAAATGGATGTACCTTGAGCACATCCTCATAAGCGAAATAAACAGGTCACAGATGTGTAAATATCATATCTTTTCTTTGGTATGAGAATATGAGGTTGTAAATGAGTTGTAGTATGTATAGTTGATATCATGAAGTAGAAAATGTTTATAAGGAAAGAGTGTAAGGGTAAATAATGAGGTGAAAATGAATGTGGTAGTGATAAAGAAAAAACAGAGATTATATATATAGGGGGCGGGGGATGCAGGGTCGGGGGAAAAGGGAAAAAATGAGAATCAAGTCATGTTATATTCTGGTACAAACTCTTAATGTTGAATGCGATTATCACTGTGTATTCCTAATATACCAATAAAGATAATCAATAAAAAAATAAAAGAAAAACACTTTGGAAATCACCAGCCTCAATCATAGTTAAAGACAAAACTTTACATACTAGAGAAGAAAGGTGACTAATTACATTATTTTCCCTAAATGTGGGGGACTGAACCCAATACTCACTCTGCTTATGAGTTTAAACTTTACTTCTTTTTATTTTGAGACAGAAGTTCACTAAATTGCCTAGGCATGACTCAATTTGTGATCTTCCTGCCTCAGCCCTCTCTCTTTGCTGGGATTACAGGTGGAGAGCAACTTCCGTTTTCAAAGGAGATTGTAGGCTTCCTAAACTAGGTGATTCTGCATTAGATACAAGCTCCAGGATAGTTTAAAACATATTTTAGACAATAAGCATTTTCTCAAAGATTTTCTTTTGCTGTCTTATTCTTGAGGCCATTATTACCCTTAGGCTATAATAGAATCAATTTCAGTGTTTTTTTTTAATAAAGAGTGAAAAACTAAAGATTTAGACAGGCATCCAAAGATACTTGCAGAATTCACAGGTGTAAATGTGGATTCACATAAATTCACATTTACACCTGTGAATAATAATTGTTTACCTTTTGAAATAATAATTTTAGGAAAAACGAAGTAGAAAGAATATTATAAATAAAACTTTTATATTACTTTTACATATGTCTAGTACAATTTAAATGCCATAAAGAATGGATTCCCATTATCATTCATTTTAAAAAACTAAACTCATGCTTTGATTAATTACACATTCACACCAATTCCTTTTTTCCTTTTACCTGTGTTTACCTTCTAATTCCTCTACTATTATTTAAATGTAATATATTTTCATTTTGGAAAACCTTTTATTTATTAACATATAATTCTCTGATGCAAAAAAGGCTATATAAGTGGAAATATTTATAAAAAATCCCATTACCAAAAGTTACAAAAGTTTAATGTTTTCTGAATGCAAACATTATAATAACTGTTAAAATATATAATCAGCACTAATAGTACACACATCATGTTGAAAAGAGCCTTGCTGGGGCGTTTATTTCAGCCACATGGACACTGAAATCATGGTCACTCATCCTGTTTTTCTCCCAGTAAGGCAGCTGCTGGTCTATTTAGACAGGACCAAGTGGTCAAATATTTCTGATTTGTAAAGGAATCCTTTTTCAAAATTACTAAAAACCACCAAAGAATGTCTTCCATGTTCTAATTAATGTAAATGCATGCTTGTGGGAAAGGAACTAGCAAGTGGCTAACAGATCACATTCCAACTTATATTTTTCTCCTTCTTCCCCAGAGACACAGTTAGCAAGTCAGGTAACATTTCTGTGTCTAATTCTAGTCCCATGACAGGGCATGGAGGCTCAGATCAGGAGTTAGTGGACAGCAGTAGTCACAGCGGATTTAATGCTAACTGGTTACGGTAACGTTAAAGTCGGTGGTGTTTGTGAAGACAGCCTGTGACAGCGGCTCTACATTTGGGAGCTACCATCATTGTAATCATTATTAATAAGTGTGTTCTCTCGGGCCAGTGTCCTCCAAGTCCCTGTATTTTTCAGATGTCTCTTGAATCGTTGCTGCTCTCTTGCTAGTTTTCCATGTTTCATGAGGCCCAATCTCAGCCTTGCCTTCGACAGTCTGTCTTGCCCTCTTATCCTCTTCCTTCCCTCCCATTCAAGCTCCACAGTTACCTCCAGGACATACTACCTGGTGATTTCCCTAACTTTTTCATGCAGTCAATGATTCTGTTCCCCCTAGTCTCACCTCTATAAAGCAAAAAAAAAAAAAAAAAAAAAAAAAAAAAAAAAAATCTATTCCTTTTGTGCACAGTAGGTACTCAATAAATATCATGGATTGGTTAAGTCCCACCTTGGGCCAACAGCAGGAGGGCAGCTTGGAACACATCAACAGTACAAGTTCTGGAACTTATTTTGTAGCCACGGCACAAGCCTTCCAAATGATTCTGTTTGCTAAAATCGAACTACTAGTATGAAAGAGTGAAGGGGGAAGGGCAGATCTGTTTCTCAGTTCCCAGCTACGTGATCTTACAGAAGCTACTTTCCCTTTTTGTGTCCCACTTTTGTCATGACAAAATGAGGAGAAGAACCATCACTTTATAGTGTTATTATGGTCAGGACTGAGTAGACATGATGGTGAAATGCTTTACTCAGGATCCAGGGAGTCATGTCCGTTGGCCTCTGCCCTTGCCCTTATTTCTATGAGTCAAATAAGGACCAGATTGGAATCAGTCCTGACTGAACATTCTAGGTCATGTTCATGCATCTGTCTAGCCATCTGCCACCTCATGGAGCAGACCGAAGTTGGCTGATCCACTCCTCGACAGCGATAGCCTGTCACGTGGCCTCTGTAAGTGCCTGGTGGGACCCTGGCTGCTTGGATCAGCTTTCTCTCCCTGTAGTTTGGCAGAAGTAGCTTCTGTTCTAGCCTTCTGTGTTCAAGTCCAAGCTATGGCATGCCATTCTGCTAGAGGGTCAAAGGTCATGCTTTAGTCCAAAGAAACAAAGGAGAAGGCTAAAGACAAAAGTAGGAAGGAAGAATAGGAAATTACAGAGAAATTTAGAACTGTATTATTCCTTAGCAAGCAAATCTATTTTACTCTGTGGATGTGAAAATTGAGGCCCAGAGGATTTAAGCGGTGCTTCAGTCACCCGGCTAGAACAAGGCTCCCAACAACTTCTCTACAAATAGAGTCTGTTTGTCATTCATAACAAAGCCTCCCTAACAAAAATGATTGCTTGTCCCTGGCTGCCTAGAAAAGTAGATCCCAGCTAAAAGTGGCTATTGCTGAGAAAACTGGTTTGTCCTGGCAGCACTGTCCCTAGTCAATCTTTCGGACCAGCGCCAGGGAATTGTATTAGGAGCTCTATGCAAATAGAATCAAGCACCTCTTCTTCTCTAGCATGAAAAATGGCTTGGCCTCTTGGCCACCCCTTAGCGTTTGCACAGCCCACTTAATCATGCCACCTCTGCTCCACCCCAGGGGAGGGAGCCAGATACTCTGCTGGTGGATGCACTGTTGGGTATTTCTCATCAAAAGGATTTAACTGAAACTGCAAAACACACACACACACACACACACACACACACACACACACATGCACACACATGTACACACACGTACACACACGCACACACATGCGCACATACATATTACAAAAATACTTTTATTAAAAAAAACTTTGCTGAGAAAATTATTTTCCTTTATGGTCTTTTAACACCAGAGTTATCCAGTATGTTTTATCTGCTTTTCTGGATTAAAGACATCGCTGAGTGTGATTTATAGCCAGGTGAAATGAATTTCTATCTCAGAAGGAAAGGTCCAAAGGCAAGCTGTTTCTGAATAATATATGTAGCTTATAGCTGCGGCAGAAAAAAGCAACACTGAAGTGACTTTATTAAAGCATACTTTTCATAACTGCATTTTGAACAATGTAAGCCATAAAGTTGAAATATGAGTGTGCTACTCAACATTAAAATGCTTTGTAATGTGCTTATGAAAAAAGGGCTAAAGTTGCAGGCTAAAAGGGCAGGTGCTCTTTGTAAATGAAAGAGCAGAGATGCACAAGTTTTCATCGTATGAAATCTGAGAACCATTTAAAGTGCAGCTTCAGTGGGCTTCAAACCTGGACTCCTTAATTCTCAAGTCACTGGCACTTTCAGGCAATTGTGAGAAGCAGAGTGGAAGAGCAGTCCTCTCCTTTTTTCCATACCATTTCCTCCTCCAGAGAGCACATTCAGAGAGGAATGAGGCTGGCCTCTGCCTGCCTCCCACGCTCACTCCCTCCTGGATAGCAGAGCCAAGCCGGGGGCTGTTGGTGCCTCCCAGCCCCCTGAGCCTGTGCTCACCTCCCAGCCATAGCCTGGTACTCAGTCTGGAACAGGAGTGACCTGGGGGTGCTGCCAACACAGACACGAGGGACCACAGGGAGGGACTAAGCTCAGTGTCACCTGTCCTTTGGTCCTCTCATCAGCTTCCCATTTGAAAGTGCCACCAGATTCTGTGTGGTCTAAGCAAAGACTTTGGCAAGACATGTGCCTATGGCTTTTCTGATTTGTCAGGACCACAAGGAATCTAGCTTTTGTAAAATAAATTCATTCTTGTTTGGGTCTTCAGACATTCACTCAATCATCCATCCATTTACTTTTGCCCATGGGCTCTGAATGACACTCTTGCAATGCTTCTGCGGGCACCACCTGTCTCCTTTGGATGCCCCCATTCAAATAAGCCTTTTCCAAAATGAAGCTCCTCCTCCCCAGTCTTCTCTGTAGCATACTGCCCAGAACAGTGCTATGGAAAGAGGCTGCAAATTAGGAGAGACAGACTGGACTCTGTCACTGACCAGCTACACCTCGTCCCCAGAAAATCCCTCTGCTTCTCTGGGCTTCAGAAGCACAGTGAGCTTCTGAAATCAAACTTCACAAAACAGAATACTTAATGAATTTTCCCTTGACTCCACCCCCCAAACTCACTCCTTTATTGCCTTCCCCATTATGGCCTACAGGATCACCATCTTCCCCGCTTCTCAGGTCTACAATGCAGGCCATCTTTGACTCTTCCATTTTCTCGCACTTCATGTTTACCCAAGCCTCTCCACTTTATTATCAGAATTTATTCTGAGTCTGCCTGTCCTCTCTTCTCTATAGACATGCCCTTCTTCTAGGCTACCACCATTTTTTGCCTGGACAACGTAGCGGCCTCCTATCTTGCTCTTCTATGACTCATTCTCCACACTGGAGCCACAGTGAGCTTTCAAACATATGAAGAGGATTGATTCCGTTTTCTTATCACAGGGCTGCTTGGTGTGATCTCTATGAGCCATTTCACCTTCACACCGTCTCTCAACTTTCTCTCATTTCCTGCACTCCCAACACTCGGCCTTCCTGTGGGTGTGCCTTCTGGGACACACTTCATGCCTTTGCACTTGTCCCTGGAGCAACACCTCCCAGCTAGAAGCCTTGACTTCACTGTCATCTCCTCCGACAGCCTTCACTGGTTGCCCATCACTTTCTACTTCATCATTCTTGCTTATTTTCTTGATAGTATTTACTGCTACCTAAAATTATCCTAAACTATTTGCTTCTTTCCTGTCTCTCCCAATTAACAGGTGAAGCCTTAATTTGTGATGTATCACCAAAGCCCTGAACCTTCCCTGATATATCATAGGTGCCCTCTACATTTGCTGAAAATCAAATCAATTAACACAAATTAATTAATATGAAGCTCTCGCACAATGCTTAGTCTCATTGAAAAATAACAGGTGTCCACACTTGCTGCTAATGCTGGACTGCAAACTCCTAAACATCTGGGGAATGCCAAGGGGTAGCTCAGTGGTACAGCACTTGCCTCGCCTGTATGTGGTCCCTGGTAGGATTCCCAGCACCACAAAAACAAACAAGTGAACAAACAAAACAAACACCAAAAACCAAAACCAATTATGATGGTTTTTTCATATTGCAGATGCTCAGAAATGTTTGCAGTCGGCACTACTCTGAGTGTGATGGCCGCTGTCCTCTCAGTGCACTTCTGGAGCCCATCCTTATGGGCTGACGTCCACAGGTAGTATACTACCTGCCTCTCAGACTCTTCCTTTCCACATTTCTTGTCCTTGAGTTCTGGCAGTACAAGTTCCGGTCTCCCAATCCCATGCCCACGAGGCCATGCCTGACTCCATCTTTGCATCGAGCACTCTTCAGTTTTCTTCAAAACCCTGCCCAGAAACATTGAAGAAGCCTTCATTGATACATATACTACAGCTCCCTCTACCATCCTGCACATACTTCTTGTGACTATTGTTCTTTGTTACTCTAGCCCAGTGGTGGCGAACCTAGGGCAGAACACTGGTAGCTCGAACAGTTCACCCTATAGGGCTTGTTATAGAATCACTTACTCCCCATCTGTGGGAGATTATATTTTCTTAAATGATTGCATCTCATTCAATGCATTATTTTTCCAATGTGACTTTGACACTCTTCCCACTAAAGAAGAGGGGTCTCTCTGTTGCCCTAGGTGGGCTTGCACCCTTTGGACCAACACAACGCAGTGGGAGTGACTCCTGGTGATTTCTGAGGCTGGGTCATAAAGGCTATGCTGATTCTGCCTCCCTGTTCTCTGACACAGGCAGCATGCTGTGAAGATAACCAGGCCATGTGGGAGACCACATTGGATATTGACGGGCCCAGCTGAGGTCTCAGCCACAGTCACACACGCATGTGGGTGAGGAAGCGCTGGAGGTGGCCTCAGCTCTGGCCACTGGTTCAGCGGCACTGAATGAGAGCCCTTCACTGCAAAATACCAGGGTGAACCTGCCGGAGCTCAGAGCTGTGAGACATAATAGAAGATGATACTACATTTTGTATACAATAACCGAAAACAGGAGCACCATTTGTGCACAGCTGTAATGGACAGTTTAACCTTGTGAATAGAAAGCAAGTCTGGCTCTGTTTCAGACGGCATAGTCTCTGCTCCCCTGAGCAGCTGGTGGAGTTCTGGCAGGTGAGTCTCCATGCTAGGCAGGGTTGCTGGGCTACCTCCCCACCCCCACCCAGCACACACACTGCTCCTCCGCATTACTGGGGCCTCCTCTTTGCACCTGCCCTACCTGGCCTCCCCATCCCTCTCTGGCTTGACAGAAGGAGCAGCTCAGGACACGTGCACTTGTAAGGGCTGCTTTCCTCAGTATCAGAGAAGAGTCTTGAGCATGGTAGTGAACCTATGACATGTGTGAGGCAGGTAGAGTCTATCTGTTGGGGCCAGAGTGTAGAAGTTTTTTCTTCTAAACTAAAACCTCAGTACTGAGATTTAATAGCAGTGTTGGTATTTTGTGATAATAGGGTTTTAAGTGGTGGTTTGGACACTTGGTCTCTAAAAGGTTCTCAATCACTGTTCTAGAGCACTGAGAAACACCAGGGGTCAAGAAGGCAGGAAAGAAGTGCCACTGACTGACCTTTGGCACTCATTCTTAATGACTTGATAACTTGAGGCAACCCAAAGGTTGCCGCTGTGTATCACTCTGCTGAGTCTGGCCGCTGAGTCACATGGAGAGGCCACTGTGTGGAGTAAGTCACTAGACGGGTGATAAAACCACCGTGTCACCCAGATAAAACCACCGTGTCACCCAGATCTGCATCTCAACACAGTCTCTTCCACGCTAGTGAACCTAAAACCAGGTCCTCGAGAAAGCCAACTTCCTGGTATGCAGGGTTAAAGTCTAAGAAAGCGACTGCTCTTGGGGAACGGTGTTATACGGGGTGATATTTACCCATCTGGGGATTTGCAGATCTCCACATGGACTCTTCTTAAATGGCAAAAGTCTCAGTATTCAAAAGGGCAAGAAAGGTAAGCTTCATTAAAGTTTCAGTGTTTGGAGAGCAACTGGCCTTGCACCAGGTGTGGAGCAAACAATGGGTCTGCAGGGCTGCTTCAGCAGATTGGACGAGAAGTTGCCACTTGGGCTGCTCAGACTCACGTCCTTGAAACCTGTCTCCAGTCACTGCCATCCCCTGCTGATGTCCCCATTGTCAGGTGGGAGAAATCAGGTCCCTTATATCAAGCTAGGGAATGAAGCTGTGGATTTCTGAGAGGGCTTCATGGACTCGAGATGGAACAAACGTCTGGGCCCCTGAGAAACCATTGTGGGCAGGAGCAGGGGGAAGTCAGGCACCACCCACCTCCACTTGCTATTTAGCCAATGTCCTTCTTGTGGTACTCTCCTCAGCCAGCAAAATGTCAGCTACCCCTGTGCATGCAGAGACCCTGATGTGAAGAGGTCCGACAGGTGGCTCATTAGAGTCAGGTCAGAATATGATGTAAAGTGGAAGTTTGGAGTGATGCTATGAGACATATTCCTGGTACTGACAATTAGACCAATCCAGAACTTTATATAGGGGAGACACATAATTATCACCATCAGACTTTCAGGCCCTCACCCACACTGAGGATGAAAATTGGTGTCAGAGAGTCTTTCAGAGAGAGCATTTCTTGGAGAAAGTTTATGACACACCTGAGATGATCCCATCCCTCTGGAGGAGAGAGGATGATGGAAATGTTTGCCTCCCACCTGAAGCCTGAAGAGACGGGTATTAGGGAGTTTAAGGGCCTGATCTGCAGTGCCATAGACCAAACTGAGGCTGGATTTAATACTAAAGTCATCACAGGCATTTTTATTATTTAAACAAAAGCATTGAAAGGCTCAAAGTTGCTTTCTGATGTATTCTGTGAGTCCAGCTTGCTTAGCATCCTGCCCAAAACTTTGAAAGTTCCAAAAAGCACTTGGCACAATGCTTTTGATTGTTCAAAAGCACAATCATATGCAGCACTATCTACAGACAGTGGTGCTATTATCCCTGTTTGGCAGATGAGGAGACTGAGGTTCTGAAGAGTTAAACAATTGTTTAAGTTTGCTCCAACCCTAGTTGTATTGAGCTCTCTGGTTTGGCTTCCTCATCAATACATTATTATTCTGAATTAGTTGTAAGAAAAGAACCCAATCTGCCACCCACAGATAGGTTCACAACTTCACTTCTACTGGCCACCACAATATTTAAAATACAAGTGCATGGCCAGGGATTTAGCTCAGTGATTCCCACACTTGTCTTTTAAGCACAAGGGCCTGGGTTTGATCCCCAGTAACCACATGCAATAACATCAGGTGTGGAGATTCACGCCCACTAGCAATCAGTACTACATACCACAGTTCTGAGCGTGGTGGCTCATGCCTGTAATCCTATCACTCAGGAGATAGAAGCAAGAAGATTGCTGTGAGTTTGAAGCTCACCTGGACTACATAGTGAGCTCAAGGCCAGCCTGAACTACAAAGCGAGACCCTATCTCCAAAGGGAAAAACAAACAAAAAACAAGGGCAACAGGGCATAGAGTGGAGCCCTTGTAGAAGAATTTTGGCCTCCTTCTTCCTCCCCCAAGTATATATAGCAGTAAAATTTTTATGGCTATGAGGAAAAAGAAAGTCAGCAATATTGGAAACACATTTAAACCATATGAAGAGAGTCTGTAAATTGTGACAGAGATCTCAAGTCTCCCTTTCTACTGACATAGCAGAAATATTCCTCAAGCTAGAAGAGAGTTGCACAGAATAATGACTGAGTGTCTGATCCCACTTGTAGCCATTTCTCTCTTGCTGTTTGTGTGGGAACTTCCAAAGAGGTTAATTCCACACATAGAGAAATTTAAAGCTGGGAAATGTGGAGGAGGGTGCTACAGAGAAGAAGTGACAGGCAGCAAGCTCCCATGAGCTCGCCTTTGCAGACTCACCCTTCTGCTTCCATGTGGAGCCCACAGGCTGAAGACGGCTACATGGTTCTCCCAGCTTCAGAAAGGAGCCACCTGTTGGACACTGAGGACCTGACTGGTGGGTGGGCTGTGGCCTAGGGCCCAATGTGGAAGTCAGAAAAAGTGGGTGGTTGAACCACGTGAGAAAACTCTGATGTTCTTTAGGCTTTGAGACTGGCTAGCTGTTCCTTTTCTATTTTTCCATTACAAGTCTGACAAAAGAGAAAGCAGTGGTCCTTGGTGGATGACGTCAGAACCTAACAGTTGTCTAGGAAGTGGTGGTTGCAAGGCTGGAGAGGGCTGCTTTACTCCCTCACGTGATTTTCATCGTGTGTGTGTGGTAGTGGTGCACGTTACAACTGTGTGTTCTCCATTCAGCATAGTTTTCTTTTTTTTTCTGAGTGAGGCATTATGCTGAAGATCTTCTAAACAAAATCTCTTTTATTTTCACTTCCAAGTTGCAGATAAGAAAACAAAAAGCCTCAGAAATTTGTGCACTGCTATACATAAACAGTGGGGATTTGCATTCATGTCTGCTGAACTCCATAGTGGCACTGTCTGGAGGACCAGATGACGTCTTCCCATCATCCCCTCCCTTCCCTTCTCCCTAGCCTCCTTACCCAGGGCCTTCATGTAGCCTTCAAAGTTGTCATTACTCTCCATCTCCCAGGTTCCATTCTGGTCTCTCGTCATGGTGACAGGCTATGGTTGGGTGTGGGTGAAAGAGCAAGCTGAAGTGTTGAAACAGGCTGCTTTTATACCTTGGTGACCAGGTTTATGCGTCTGAAGATAAGATAAGATAGGATAAGAGACAAAGGTCATAAGCACAGTCCAAAGGAACTTTGCTTTGTGTCAGCCACGCACAAAGTCCTGGTGTGGCCAAATGTGTATGGCCCAGTAATCTTGGCCATTCACAGAGCCCTGAAGCAGTCGGCTGGCTTGGCTCCCATTTGGAACACTCTGTCCTCAAGAAAACAAATGTGCATTGCAGGTAGGCAGCACTTGGGCCACAAACCTGGAGTTTGCAAGACTGAGAGCCAGTACTTCTCACTGGGCTGGGGAAGCTGAGAAGATGTACGGAGCCTATGGAGCACTACTCTGCTCCTCATTTCCATCATTACTTCACAGATGAGAAAGATGTTAAATCTCAGGTCCAGTAATGGCTCGTGAGTGACTGACACAGGATTCAGACCCTGGTCTGTTCGGCTACAGAGCTTTTCTCTCCAGAATGTGCTGAAAGAGGACTTGAGCCTGACTTGGGTGTCTGACATGTCATTACTTTTCCAAAAGGTGCTCATGGCTCCCAAGCAATAGGGTTCCATGAGAAGAGCATGTTCTAAGAACATGAGCCTACTGAAAGCAACCTGCTTTTAGAAGGTGGCCAGAGGGAGACAGAAGGGCAGCCAAACTCTTCTTCAAGACCCCAGAGCCGAGGAATGCCTGGACTCAAGTGGGGGGATTAACTGGCATGTAGACAAGTAAAAAATTCCAAGTTTTCTCCAAACTGGCTATCCCAGGAGTGGAAAGATGGGTTCATTTGTAGCTCTGACATCCTACACTTGAGATGTAAGATCTCACAAAAGGTCCTTATACCCTGAAGACTAGAATGGAAGTGTGGGCTGTGTTGGATGTATCATAAATTTTGATGAGGACTGTGTTAGTGACTTTCTTGTTGCTGAGACAAAAATACCCAACAACCAGAAGCTACAGAAGGACAGGTTTATTTAGCTCACAGTTTGTAGAGATTTCAGCCTACAATCGGCTGGCTCCTAGGCAGGGTGGCACAGCAGAGGGGCATTACAGAGGAGAAACAGTGGTAGGGAGAAGACAACAAAAATAAGCAACCAAAGATCACGAGTCTCTTTCTGTGATTTATATTATATTCAAGACACCCGGATTAGGGTGGTGCTGAACCTTTCAGTAGACTGATTTAGTAATCACCCACCCTTAATCCCAGCAGCACATAATCTCAATCCAGCCACCTCTGAAAAATCCTCCTCTATGACTGTATAACATCTATGACCAAACCACAATAAAGACCCTTTGAAACTCTTTTATATGTGTATTTTTGTATTGGTATATCTAATTAACTGGTCCTGACTGTGTGGGTGGAGGGATGTAAAAGAGCATATTTATTGTTCAGCAGATATCTACCAAGTCATAGATTGAGAAATGGTCCAGCTGTGATGGACCCTTAGCTTTCAAACTCAATTCATTCAAAAAGATTGGTTGTAATTCATGTTGGTCAATTGGAGGCTCAGGATCCTCTACACAGCTTTAACTATCTTCTACTTACAGGCAAATAGATTTTCACTGTCCTTAGAGAAACACTAACCCAGGATTTCTCAACCCCATACAGGAAAGGATGCTGTAACGTTCCTTCCAGAGCTCTTTAATGGTTAAATCTATATCTGAGACCATCTGGAAGCACAAGTGGCTAGCAGAACTCAAGACTTTGATCACAAGTTAAAACTAAAATTCTGGCCATAACCAAAGTTGTTCATATGTCAGACCAGTCATAACTTGAGGGATCATTCTATTGTCAAAAGGTAAATGTGCGAGAAAGGTAAGGAGGTATAATGGATAAATATCAGAAATGAACAATGGATGAAGACAGCAGAAAGGGCAGGAAGAGAATTTAGGGGAGTCATCCCTTGAGGTCCAGCCAGAAGCTGCTATAAGCTGAGCCCTGTGACTTCAGGGTTAGATAAATAGATCTTCCCCCCACGCCCTCCAGATGTCATTGTCTTTTTGAGGTAAGGGAAACTTGGACCAGGAGGGATGAGGCTAATGGAGTCACACTGCAGACTGGGGAGCATTTTAGTGAACACTTCTGCTTCTATTAAGCAGTGTACACAGTTATAAAGCAAATGGCAGGAGGAGTAAGCATGAGTCGGTTACAGATTGGTTGAAGCATGCAGAGAGGCAGGCGGTGGTGTGGGGTGGTGATGGATTGACTGTGTGGCTTTGGCCGAGGGAGGAATCATGACACAGAGGGAAGGGCTGGAAGCCTGCATTTCACCCTCACCCAGATTCAGATATAAATGCTGACATATAGTCCTTCCCACCCTTGGTCGAGTGCCTCATAGGCACCTGCCAGAATGTGAAGGAAACCTGGTCTGGTAGGGGAAGGGTCTGGTATAGGAATGGAATTACTAATCGAAAAAATCTAGGGGCGTGGATTTTAATGGGTGTGGAGAGGGGAGGCACTGGTTCTTGTTTAAGGCAGGAAGTTAGTATATATGTGCCTCCATGAAGCAGAACTGTTGAAGAGCTACTCCTTTGTGAGAATGTAAATTAATCAAGATATGCTCAGAGACAACAACAACACGCTTATATATTTAGCTTGGAATTTCCATGGGTTAAAAACAAATATTCTGTTCTGCTTTGATGCTGGTTTGAGGTTTGATTACTTGCTCTAGAAAAGTATAAGTTTAAGCTGCATTAGTATAAAACAGACCAGCATTTGTGGGTAGAGAGATAGTAGGTGGGAGAGAGCCTAGGAATAAGCACAACATAATTTTTTTAGAGAAATACATGGACACATTTTTTAATTTGGTGTGGTAGTTGTTTGACAATAGTCAAAACTCAACAGATCTCTCCACTTTTGAGATCTATCCCTTTGGATTATATGCAAATTATACCTTAATGGAAATTAATATAACAAAACAAGTACTGATTGTTTATATGGAAAATATTTGGTGATGACAAACTAAAATCCTGTATTATACCTATATGGGAAATCAGCTGAATAATAAAATAAACGTGTTCAGGAGGCTGAAATTGCTGACTGATGAGATGTTTACTGTTAATGTAAGCTTAAATATTACCTTGAAAATTGAGAGTCCTCTCTGGAGTAGCGGTTCCTAAACTCAGGAGGGTATCAGGCTCACAAGGAGGGGGAGGATGCATCTGGACAGGCTGCTGGGCTCCACCGCAGGAGTTTTTGATCTATGTGTCTGGGGTGGGCCCTAAGAATGTGCATTTCTACTAAGTTCCCACATGCTGTTGTGGCTGCCACAGGACCATAACTTGGGCATTATTGTTTAGAATAATAGAAATAGAAGAAGAAATTAATCAAGAGGAAAAGAAATCCTTAGAGTTTTGGAGATAGCCAGGCCAAGTTTTGACCCTCGGCTTCATTACTTTCTTGCAGGCTAACCTGTGGATACTTTCTTTCTTGGACCCTCATATTTACCCTCTGAATCCCAGGGTCATTGAGAATTTAAAAAGAGGAAAAAAAATTACAAAACTCTTAGCCAAAGCCCTGGTGTACAATATATGCTTATTCCAAGATGGCAGTTAGGATATTGTAACTAGCTCTTCTTTGGGTTCTTGTTTCAAGGTGATGCAGAAGTCACAGAAGAGCAAGCAAGCAATGGGAAATGACCACATCTATGTTTATGGGGAAGAAAAAAAGAAAAAGCCCCCATCTCCCTGGTGGGGGGCATTCCAAGAGGCAGAATAACCATAGACACTTAAGTCCAGGCTCTTTTATACCATTTTTGGTTCAGGTATATATGACAGAATGCTAGGAAATTGCCTTCTGTCGCTGGGCCATTAGTGCCTGGAAACCAGGCTGTCTTGGTAATATTTTAAACCTCCTAGGCACTTTCTAGTGTACTCAGTGAGCTATTTAGGTGGTTTGCATTTTTAACTCACTCAAGCCTAAATTTCAGTTTACTTAAGTTAATTATTCAGGACCTCTCTGCCTTGTCTGACTAATTTCCTCCTATCTCTTGATCTCAGTTTCCCTCTTCTACAGTAGGACCCTTGATTGCTCTCAGGGAGCAGGAGTAACAAAAGATCTCCTGAGCTACTGGCTGCTGAAAGGGGGTGTTGCTGGGGAGCAGCAGTCAGGGCCTACCACTCTGAGGTTTATCTAGTGGTCCTGAGTAGAAAGAAAGAGGAGTACTTGTTAGTGGTCTGTCCACATTCCATTTGTAGATTTATAGCTGTTAAATGGGAAGAAATGAATTTGATTAAAGAATGAGAAAGTATGATCCAAATATCAAGGGTACAAGAAGCATTAATATGGCCCTGTTGGAGGAGTAGCCAGGATGTCCAACTCCAGACATCCTGACCAGGATTTCTGTGACTCAGATAACTTCTGACAAATCTTAGAAGCAAAGCTAGCTAGTTTCTGTGGTTAATCTTTCACTGTCCCAGACTAGTTAGGATAAAAGCAACATTTATTTTAGGAATAGATAGCCTCTCTTATTTTTGGAAGTTCAGAGGTTATCTATAAATTTGATTTTTAAGCTCTTTTTTATCTGATGTGACTTATTTAAGCATAGCAAGTTTTTTTTGTTTTTTTTGTTTTTAAGACAGGGTCTCACTTTGTAGTTCAGGCTGGTCCTGAACAGAGCCTCAAACTCAGCAATCTCCTGCCTCTGCTTCCTAAGTGCTAGGATTACAGGCATGAGCCACCATGCCCAGCACTGTGTTATGTGATATTGATTGCTGGTGGGTGTAAATCTCCACATCCAATATCACTGTATATGGTTACTAGGGATCAGACTTGGGTCCTTGCACTTACAAGGCAAGTGCTGGAACAATTGAGCTAAATCCCTGGCTCAAGCATAACAAGTTTTATTTATAAGCATATAGGTTTCTTAGCCATAAGAATACTGAGGGCATTGTATTTTGAAGGACAGTATTAGCTAAAAAGTTAAAAGATTTTTGTAGGACTTTTATAATTGTTATTGTAGCTTTTTAATATTACTGAAACCCAACAGTGATGAGTGATAAGTGTACCTAGAGACTGTCAGTAGAGACTGGAACATAAGACCAGTTTATAGGACCAGTAGATCCACTGTATAAATTTATCCTGAATTTTTATCAATTTTATATATCCTCTTACTTATATTTTTGTTTTGGGTCTCAAAGATGAAGTTAAAGTGAAACTTGTATTAATTGAAATTAACCTCATCAGCCAGCATCATATTAAATGATCTAAAACCGGAACCTTTCATGCTAAAATCAGGAACAAGAAAAGGATGTCCATTATCACCACTCCTGTTCAATATAGTTTTGGAAACATTAGCCACAGAAATTAGACAAGAGAAAGAAATAAAGGGAATAAAGATAGGTAAGGAAGAAGGTAAACTGCCATTATTTGCTAATGACATGATATTCTATATAGAAGATCCTAAAAAAATCTGCCAAAAGACTGCTAGAATTGTCAGATTTAGTAATGCAGCTGAATACAAAGTCAACAACTGAAAAATCAATAGCCTTTGTATACACACACAATGGACTCACTTAAAGAGAAATCGGGGAATCAAATCCTTTCACAATAGCATCCAAAAACAAAAATATTTGGGAGTCAATTTAACAATGGAGGTGAGAGACATCTACCCTGAAAATTACATCATTCTGAAAAGAGAGAGTGAAGAGGATATCAGAAAGTTAGCAGAACAAAAAAAGAATCGACAATATGGGAAATTTTTTTTTTACCAGCTGTTTCTCAGACAAAGGACTACTAACTAGAGTATACAGGAAAACTTTAAAAAAATCAGTCCCTCTAAATTTAAAGACCCTAAATTTAAATAGGTATCTGAAATGAACAGACATTTTTCAGATGAAAAAGTAAAGGCAGCTAAGAAACATATGAAGAAACATTTAACTTTGCTGGTCATTTGAGAGATGCGGATGAAAATAACATTGAAACTTCATCTCACACCACAGAGAATGGCGGCTATCATGAAATCAACCAAGGATAAATGCAGTGGGCCTTTGGGGAGAAAGGAACCCTTCTCCACTGTTGGTGGGAATGTAGATTGGTGCAACCATTGTGGAGATCAGTGTAGAGATTCCTTTAAAAAACTAGGATTAGATGTTCCCTTTGATCCTGCTATTCCCCTGCTAGGTATATACAGAAAAGAATTAAAAGAATCATACTACAGTGACATTTGTAAAAGAAGCTCTGTTTATAGCAACTCAGTTTGTAATAGCTAAATCTTGGAAGCACTCCAATGCCCATCAATAGGAGACTGGATAAATATTTTTTGAATTAAAATGAAGTATTACTCAGCCATAAAGAATGTTAATTTCATCAATTTATATTCAAATGGATGTATCTTGAGGACACACTCATAAGTGAAATAAATAAGACACAGATGTGTAAATGCTGTATCTTTTATCTAGCATGAAAAACTAGAGATGAAAATGAATGGCAAAATGTATGATAGGTAGCATGCAATATGAAGAAAATGTGTAAAAGGAAAAGGGTAAGAGTAGGTAGGGAAAAGAAAAGAAGGGAAAGAAAAACTCTGATGGTTAAAAAAAGGGAAACAAAGCTTATGTATATGCAAGTGGGGGGTTGTAGGGAAGGTAAGGGAAAGGAGAAAAATAAGAATGGAAATGTGTCATGTACAGGTACAAATTCTCAATGTCGAATGTGATCATAATGTATGTATAAATATACTAATAAAATCAGTAAAATTCCTCAAATATGGCTTCAGGCTATATATTAAGGTCAGTTAAGACTCCTCAGGGTATTCTTTTGTGATCCTTTACAGAGTTTCTTGGCTCCTCTGTCAGTATCATTTTCTAGGATGAGTCATAGTCTTCCTTGACCTTATAGCTTTTCTTGGAAGCATAGGAGACAATTTTTTCCTGGTGATTCTCTTTTTAGGTCAGCGTATATCAGCTGACTTCTGTCCTTGGGGTCTGATAATCTCTCTGTTCAGGAAGCTGGGTGACTCACCAGAGTTGTAGGATCTTGTAGAGAAGTTTTTCCATGTCCTGAGTTTTTGTTGGACTTGGAGAGCTAGGACGAAAATATTAGCTGTCCTCTAATCTCAGTTATTTAATTTTTAGTTTTGGTCTCAGAGCCTTAGTTGTTGAACACCTAGGAGGTCAGTAATACCAGTATTGAAGTAAGAGTGGTAGGTTTAGCTATTATCATGACCATGATTGCCTTAGAAGTCAGATTTTTATAGATCAGTATCAGATAATAGTTATAAAATTTTATAGGGAGAACTTGAGTTCAAGAGTAAAACATAACATTTTAGCACAACAATTATTTGGATGCTATTAGATGAGAACCATGTTTTCAAAAAAATCTCTAAAAGTATATTTATTTAAACTCTTATTTTAGTATAGAATATCTTATCCAGAATAGAGCTGTAGATTATTAGATGGGATTTTTAAAAATTCTCTCCTCTCATTATATAGCCAAGTTGAGGCCTTGTCTTTTCATCCCTTAACTTATGTTTGGAGAAGACTCAGCCATTTAAAATCATTTTTTTAAATTGAAATCTTTATTGGTACATTACAAATACACATCATGATTGCACTCAGCAATGAGAATTTGTACCAGTATATGACACAACTTAATTCTTATTTTTTCCCATAGCCCTACCCACCTTACCACCCCAACCCTATATACATAAACTTTGTTTCTTTGCTTTTTTGTTATAATCTCATTATTTTCCCCCCTTCACCCTATTTCACTTTGAGCATTTTCTATTTCACAATATATAACATACAATTCTAGAACTCATTTACATCTTTATTTTCTCATACCAGAGAAAAGATGCGATATTTACCTATCTGTGACCTATTTATTTCACTTATGAGGATATCCTCAAGGTATGTCCATTTAAGTATAAATAATTCAAACTTATCATTTTTATGGCAGAGTAGTACTCCATTCTATAGAAGAACCACAGCTTTTTTATCCAGTCTAATCTTTTAAAATGGCCACAAGTTTATAAAATAAAACCTAACAGTGACATTTTATAGACAAACATTGGGCTATTTGCAAATATCTAAGATGTATTATATTTCTTTAAGATCTTTTCTGTGAAGATCTTTTCTTTTAAGATCTTTTCTTATAATTCTTTAAGATCTTTGCCTCTGCCTCCCAAGTGCTAGGATTACAGGCATGAGCCACCACACCTGGCACTGTGGTATGTGGCTCTGGTTGCTGTTGGGCATGAGTTTCCACACCTGGCTTTGTTATATATGGTTAGCGGGGATTGTACCCAGACCCTTGCTCTTGCAAGGCAGGCACCAGAACCACTGAGCTAAATCCTGGCCCACTAGAGCTCTTGTAATAAGTTAACATCAGTAAAAATTAGGGAGAGAGTGCTGGGCATGGTGGCTCATGCCTATAATCCTAGCACTCGGAAGGCAGAGGCAGGAGGATTGCTATGATGTGAGTTTGAGGCTGAGCTCAGGGCCAGCCTGAACTACAAAGTGAGACTCTGTCTCAAAGAAAAAAAAAAAAAAGGGAGAGAAAGAGAACTCTTCACACGAGAAATCAAGGACTTTTAAAAGAGGATTAGAATGATGGTTTATCTTACTCTTGGAAAAGCCCTGCAGGCTTCCCAGAGACACTTGTTGTTCTGAATGTTGTTTGGTGCGTAGCTAATAGGCCAAATTGCTGCTTTGACAGTCATATGTACTATGTAAGGCCATAGAGTAAATCACTTCTCTAACAGCTACTCCCCTATACTAAAGGTCAACTGTTTTTGCAAGATACTCCCTGATTAAAGGGAATCTGTTCAGTAAATTGGTCAGGCCTGCCTGGAGGTCACAGGTAGTCCTGAGTTCTTGTATCCTTGTAAGAGAAGCTGTGAGTAAAGGGCACCACTTTAAATCTTACCCTCTCTTTCCCATCCCTAGGCCCACTGGTGTGATCTGGGTGGGTTGGCTATAGTCACACCCAGTGCCAGTGCATCATCTAGGAAAGGCCTGATGGATGGATGGTTTTGGATGGTGTCTTAGTTTTCCTGTTCCTCAGACAAAATACTCAACACTCAAGGGCAAAAGGAGGAAGAGTTTATTTGACTCACGATTTGTAGAGCTTCAGTGCCTGGTTGACTGGCTCTCGGGCAGCGTGGGATGGCAGAAGGGCACCAGAGGAGAAACAACCCACAGTGAAGCAGAACAGGCAGAAGGAAGCAAGTTCAAGCAAATTTAGAAGCTTCTTTCTGCCCTTTTATACTCTATCTAGGCTACTGGGGTTAGAGTGGCATCACATCAGTCAGTGGACTGACACAGTGATCACTGCCTTAATCCCAGTGTTACATACTAGATCCAGCCACTTCTGGAAAAGCCCCACCTATGACTGCATGAGGCTTTGGGGACACCTAGACACCATCCATAATAGGCTGAATAAACTTTGGAGAACCCTCAAGAGTGACAGAAAGTCCACATAAGGATAGTCCAGCTTCCTGGGGAGAGAGGCCATGTTGCCAAGTGGTTTTTGTTTAGAAAAATAGTCTGGTGTTTGAAGGAAACCAATGAGTTCCAAAGCTAACGCCCTGTGAGTCAGAGTAGTGAAGAGCTGGTGAGAACTTTTTTTGAACTCTAACCTTTGTCCTAACAAACCTTTTTCAGGGAATTTAGGGGGTTATTTTGTTAGCCTGTCCCTAGCCCAGTAAATTTTATCTGAAAAGGAGTCTGTTGTACTAGTAGAGAGAGAAAAGTCTAAACCTGTAGCTTAACTTTTAATGGAGGCTGAAGAGAAAGCTCTGACTATGCTGACTCAGGTTACTCTGGGAAAGAGGGAATGTGGAGATCACTGAGAAAATTTACAGAGGAGTGCAAATGGGAGATGATAAATGAAGAGAAATCTCTTACCCACCCAGAGAATCCAGCTTCCTGTTTGGCTAACATTCCCACTGGGTTCAATGAGTAATTAACCAGGCATTGTTTAAGAACGGCAGCTGCCCTAAAGGAAAAGGGTGTGTGTGTGTGTGTGTGTGTGTGTGTGTGTGTGTGTGTGTGTGCGCGCGTGCACGCACACACTCATGTGCGGTCTGGCCATTCCACCACACTCATGTCAAGATGAGTTCCCCATACTTGGTACCAAAGATGCAAGGAGCTTCTTTTTGGCTCCTTGTTCTGAGGTGATAAAAAAGGAAGTGACAAAACAGCAATCAACTAATGGGGAATGACTAGATGTGCTTATTAGGGATAATAAAAGGGAAGGTTTCCCCCACTGTTGATGAGGGGATTCCAAATAGAGGAAAAACCATAGTCATTTAAATCCAAGGTCTTTTATATCATCTTTGGCACAGGTGACAGAACATAGGGAGAGGCCACTTTGTGTTCCAGGCCATTAGTGCCCAGGAAGCAGGATGTCTTGTTTATATTTGATTGTTCCAAGGCTCTTTTTAGTTTACTTAGGTGAGCTATTCAGGCCTTTTGCGTTTTAACTCACCTAAGCCGTGACCTTCAGCTTACTCAGGTTAACTACACAGGACCTCTGCTTTGTCAGCCTAACTTCTTTGCATCTCCTGGCCTCTGCACATGGGGTTGTTGCTCAAGCTCCTAGAAAATGTTTGACTTGCCATGGTGTCTTAAAAAATGGCATTGGCAGCTGGGCATTGTGGGATACATCTGTAATCCCAGCACACAGAAGGACAGCCTAGGCTATGTAAGGAATTCAAGGCCAGTCTGAGATACATAGAAAGACCCTCTCTCCAAACAAGACAACCTCCCCCAAAATCCACACAAACAACAACAACAACAACAAAATCATCATTGACTTGTTTTACCATCCCTAATTTGTGTGCTATAGGATGTGGGTGTTGCTAGGAGGGAGGGGAAGAGTGTGGGAAAGTGAGTGAGGAAAAGCACTGGCCACTCAAGAACTCAGCCTTCCATTCAAGGAAAATTTCTATGTTAAAATCAGCAGCAGAGCCCCAGTTTCTGAAGTTCTCTCCCTGGACACCTGATTTGTCCACTCATCCTAACAAGCCACATACCTGGGTGAATGTATTTCTGATTCACTTACCCAAGTCTGTGGAGAATACTGTGGTGACTCTTAAGCCTGGGGAAAAATAATCAATCCCAACAAACCAAATCAAGCTGCAAGGACTTTTCTGGAGACTACAAAAAAAAAAAAAAAAAAAAAGAAAAGGTAGATGTGGATCTTGCTGAAGTTGGGCTCAAGATCAGTCAGCTAAGAGTGAGCTGAGCAAAGGTTTCCGGATGTGCATTCAGTCTAAGAGTCTAGATAGTTGCTGACAGCTGGCTCCTGGGCTGACTCTCTATAGCCAGGTAGCCTCTCCCCAGAAGCCTGCCAAGGCCTGCCCAGCTCCAGCCTGCTGTCTTCTTCCTCTGGAAATCAGGAGTTTCTTGCTAGGCAAGGGCCCACTGCCAGATGCTGCTGAGCTTCATCTGCTGATGCACTGGAGTGTCATCTCTTCTCCTCCCCCTGGGGCAATATCTCACATCAAGACCAAAAGCATGTATTCACTATGGGAACTGGACTCAGCAGACCCGGGCCAAGGGAATCCAAGAGTTTCTTCAGGCACCAGGCACTGGACTTCTGCCTTAGTTTTTCACATGTGGGTTTTTCATTTGTACATTGTACCTTTTCTCTGTTTTCACTCCCAGAAGACACAGAAAGAGAGTAGCGAAGCCATACATGGTCACTGCTATCAGGGTGCCAAGGGACAGATTGCTTTGGAATAAGCAAGTGCCCTTGGCAATCTCCTTCTTTTCTCACTGTCTCACGTCAGGAGGCTGTGGTCAGCTGCAGGGATCAGTCCAAACCACTGCTTCCCAAGAGATACTTGGAACATCCATGGGAATCAATCCCACCTAACAGAAGCAGGTACTCCCTGACTCTTCCTTACATAAGACCCAAGGAATGTCTGACATTCCCCAGAAAAAGTCTTACTTTTTATCTCCATGAGATTAGAAACCACTTTCTGTCTATTTTATCACCTTCTCCTCAATGCCAGTACCTGAGGAATGGACTTATGGAAGCTGAGGAATACTCATATACCCATGGAATGAAGACTGATTGTGTTGAGTGTAGGCAGGGGAGGACCTTTCTGCCCCAGCATATCCCAAACTTCTTCACATGATGGGGACTGAAGGACAGAAGGACTTTGATCGCCAGTGATGCTATGAGCTATCAGCAATTCTCTTCAAGACTTCAAATTAAATAAAAACATTGGTGAGTTGATCAATAAGATATTGGTCTATGTAGTCTTCCACCATTTATCAAATGTCACCTGATATGCTAAAATCAATGAAGATGTGTCCATTCAAAAACTTTTATTATGTAGTATTTTGTTTCCAATACCTGGTTTCACCCATGGCTAGAATGACAATTGTGATCTTTTGTTGTGTCTGGTGAATACTTGCCCTGGCCCTTCTAGTCAGGGGAAATCTTTGAATCCTTACTTTAAAGATAGTGAAATGAAGTTCAGAGCAGGTAGCTGCCTGCAACAGATGGCATAGATAGTAAAAAGATGATGGATTTTAATCTAGAAACTCTTCTCTCTTGCCTTATTTAGCCATTGTTTTAAGACAGGGTCTTGATTTTGTACTTCAGGCTGGCCCTAAGCTCAGCCTTGAACTCACAGCAATCCTCCTGCCTCTGCCTCCTGAGTGCTAGGATTACAGGCGTGAGTCACCATACTGGGCACTGTGGTATGTGGTTCTGATTGCTGGTGGGTGTGAGTCTCCATGCCCCACATTGTTGTATGTGGTTACAGGGGATCAAACCCAGGCCCTTGTACTTGCAAGGCAGGTGCTGGAACTGCTGAGCTAAATCCCCAGCCCCAAGCCTTTTTTTTTTTTTTTATGAAGGAGAATGATATTTACCTCTCTGGACATTACTGAGGATTAATTTGGGCAGTCTTTGAAATGAGTCTATTGCAATGGCTCGACTTTGCTCCTGTCACAATCATCCTGTCACTGTGTGAAAACATGAAGGGCAGGCCTATACATGCCCTATTAGTTTCAAGGTGATTCTGATAGCCACTACTGGTCATCAACACATGTAGCACCTTGTATATGTTAAAACCCGAGGGAGCCATAAAGCAAACAAGCATTTCAGTACTGCCATGAAAATCATGTATAAACCAACAAGAGAATGGGTGAAGATACATGGGAGAGGAAGGGTAAATCTTGTATCACTCCCTCCCATGACCACAGTGCAGGTACTGCCTCTGGACCTGGGAGAGCCAGGCCTCAGGAGCAAGTGTTAGTAATGACCATGGCCATGTGCAGGAGTCTTTGAGAGACATGTCAGTCAAAGCCTGGGTATCTGAGGACTCTTAGAGGACATAACTCTGTCAGTAGCAGAGGTACATGATAGGCCTTCGTATGTAATCACAAATCAACTGTGCATGTGCAGTATAGTCATGCGAGGAAACACAGTTGGTGTTTTTCAGTGTGTCTCAGCAGGTGATAATGCACTGTAAGTACTGTGCAATAAAGAGCTTTGATGTTGCTTTTTGCCAACGTCTGCCCCAAGCAACTTCTTCTCTTTGGGGATCTCACCAGAGAAAATATCCCTTCAGTCTTCTGACATTGACACCATTGGCTGCCTTAATGCAGCGGAAGGTCATGGAAGCTACTGGTCCCTCTGTTTGGGCCAATGCTGGGCTGTGAGGAGCACCTGTCTGTGCTGCCGTGAACATCCATTTCTCAATCTGACACTTTATGGGACCATTGGAATGAGAGAAGTCTGTTCTTATGGAGAGAGGTGGGATACCAGACACAGAACTCTCAAAGGTCCTGAGTAAATCTTCAGCGCATAAACCTAGGGATGAGTAATCATATTTGCCTTTATGTGAAGGCCTACAGAGGAAGGCCTGTGTGTTCCTGTAGGTCACATTCAGGCCACTATACAGTGCTGGGCCTTGTCTTGGTTTTCTGTGTGAATTATGCCTCTTCTCTACTTTTGCTCTCCAAAGGCAGGGAAGACTACAAACCTTCCTTACTTTCTGGCCATAGAATTATAGAAAGGGTCTCTTTACCACCCCCTGTCCTCCTGCTACCAGATTGTGGTATTTTGTAGACTCCTCAGGTTCTTGTTGTCCTGAATGAAGAATTGGACCAGTCATCCAAAAAAGATACTGAGGTTTTGCATTTACTAAAGGTAGGAAGAGAAGTCACTCTATAGAGTGAGCGTAGGCCAAGGAGGGAGCTCACAATGGTCATGAGGTTAATGGCAGATTTCTTTTTATCCTTCATTCTTCAGGGTGACCTCATATCTAGGCCATCCTGTCATAAACTTGCTTGGTTTCAAGACAGAAGTGAAGATAGCTCTTTCAGATTTGTTCCAGGTGCACAGCTTGGCAACTGTATTTTGCACGTGTCCTGGATTTTTGTGACTGATAGATCACTTCAGCTGGTTTTCCGTGCCCTCGTCTCCTGCCTCGTTCTTGTCTTCCTTCTACTGTCTGCCCAGTGGTTAGGAGGAGATAGGGAGCTGGCGGGGAGCAAAGCAAACCACTTCTTCCCAAGGGTTCTGTCCCTGCTTCTCCTTCAAGGATCCCTGGAATGTCCTTGGCAATCTTACCCAGTAACATTTCCTTGCATGAAACTGAAAGAACATTTGACATTTTCATTTAGTTTTTTATGTAAATATTTTCAGGTCAGAACATATGAAGTACTTTAGTTTTATTTACTTATGTATTCTATCTTATTGCAGTAGTATATTAACATAGATGAAAATTCAAACAATATGCAAAGATATGCAGTGAAAGGTTTGGTTCACTTATGTATAGTTCCCACTCTTGCTATTGCCAAACAGGAAAGTGCATTAACTTCTTGTGTGTATTTCCAGGGTTATGCACATAAAATTATATATAAAGACATATTTTACTGTTTGCCTTTTTATCCAAAAAATAAAATACAAAATACAGATAAAACATTGTTTTGTGCTGTTATAACAGAATATTCAACATATTATAAAAGATATATGAATTATATAAATATTATATAATATTCAAGATAGTCTGTATTCATGATAATTTATAAGGAAAAGGAATTAGGTGTGGTGACATATTCTTGTACTTCTAGTACTCTGGGAAGCTGAGGCAGGAGGATTTGCAAGTTTGAGCCCAGTATGGGCAATTTAGTAACAGTCAGAAAATAAGTAAGTAAGTAAGTAAATGAGGATAGACTATAGTTCAGCAGTCCCAAATCAACATCTGGCAATAGGGGAGAATCTTCTTGCTGCATTCCCACATAGAAAAAGATGGAAGGGCGAGACAGTAGGAACTCACTCCTGCAAGCCCTTTCCAGGCGAAATAATCCATTCATATACCAACAGAGCCCTCATGACCCAAGTACTTATCAAAAAGCCCTAGTAACTGTTGCATGAGAGATTATGTTCCAAACATGAATTTTGTGAAATGATTTGAGACTATAGCCAGAGAAAACTTGAGTCCATAGTTTTCTTTATACTTAATGTAGGTTGGTAGACTTCTTACCAGTATGGAAAGAAGTTCCTTATTCCCTCTGATTGCTGTGTAGCACCCCACTGCTTACAAGAACCATAATTAATTTAGCTGGTTATGAGTTATGTGGGTTATGTGGGTTGTTTTCTATTACTTTTAATTACAAACAACGCTACTCTGATAATTTTGTACATCTGTTTTGTGAACATCACAGAAAATGTCAAAGCGTTTTTCATGTAGGCTGGTTCAGTGTATGACAGTTTTTATTTCATCACATTCTTATATATTATCAAAGTGATTTGAATCTGTCTGCCAATTAGGCAAGTTTGTAAAAATGCATTTGGAAGCTTTAGTATGAATTTTGTGACTATCAGTACCAAATATATTCTCAAATTATTGTCAATCTTTTTTCTTTTTTTTTGAGTTGTCTTTTTATTTTCTTTGTTCATTTTAAGGTTTTTTTTTGTTTTTTTTGAGACAGGGTCTCACTTTGTGGTTCAGGCTGGCCCTGAGCTCAGCCTCCAACTCACATCACAGCAATCCTCCTGCCTCTGCCTCCCGAGTGCTGGGATTACAGGCCTGAGCCACCACGCCTGGCACTGTGGTATGTGGTACTGGTTGCTGCTGGGTGTGAGTCTCCACACCCAGTATTATTATGTGGTTATCGGGGAATCGAACCCGGGTCCTTGAGCTTGCAAGACAGGTGCCGGAACCACTGAGCTATATCCCCGGCCCTCTTTGTTCATTTTAAAACAAGTTGTTAGTCTTTTATTGATTAAAGAAACTTTAAAAAAATTTATTTTCTATATGTCAGTGTGAGTTTATCAAATCAATTTTATCGGTACATTTTTGATATACATAATGGTCATCCTCATTATAAGAATTTGTACCTGTATTGTACGCATCTTGACTCTTTCTTTTTTCCCCATTCCCCTCTCCTCCCTCTAACCTTTCTTTCTCCTTTATTTTCCAAAGCTTTGCTCTATTTTTCTTCTGTTCTCTTTTAATCCCTTTCCCCTTTCCTGCCTTCTGCCTCTCCTCTCTTGCTCCCCTTTCCATCTGAACATTTTCTTTTCCTTTATAAAATATGTTAACCTTATTATATAACTGTTTGCAATATTTTCATCACTTTCTTGCTTGCCATTCTGTTTTAAAATCACACTTTAAAAATATTTTCTATTTTTGTCAAAACAATGCATGAAGTCATTAGAAAAGCCAAAGTACTGCAAGGCTGATAATAAAGAAGTCTTTTATTTTACCACTGTTGTCAAAGTTCCTGCCTCCAAGAAGCATTTTGCATTTGTCTCTTTTAGCTATTTATCTAGCACTTAATTTCCACATCTATTTCTAATTAATAAGCTTATTTTTCTTTTTAACATCAATTTTAGGCTCTTTCTTTTCTTCTTTATTACTTTATTAGTGCATTAAGGATTAAAAATAATAGTAAGTCTTACAAATGTTTACCCACAAAGAAAGTCACTTAGAGCATATTTTACTTCATTACTCTACATTAATATGCAGTGTAAACAACATCAATTTGCATCATCACTCAGCCCTAACATCCCTCCCCATTTATTTTCCTTTCCTCCACTTTCCTTCCCTAGTTCTCCTTCTCCCTTAAACATTTTGTTCTGATTTCACACCTGTTGTAAATTGTGATTCTCACTCACACTTTTGGCTTCTGAGACCAGATAAATTATTTGGTGTTTACACAGGTGTCATATTTACTTCACTTAAGAGTATGGCCCCAATGTACATCCACATAGCTATAAATATCTCAAGTTTATCAATTTTTATGGCTGAGTAGTATTCCATTTCATTTAAAAATGACATATTTTAGATCCAGTCACCTGTTGAAGGACATTTGGGTTATTTCCCTGACCTAGCTATTCCAAACTGAGCTGCTATAAACTAGGTATACCATATAAGCAGCAGATAAATAGTAAGGTCAAATGGGACTTCTAGTCCTAGTTTTTTGAGGAATCACCACACTGATTTCCATAGTGGCTGCTCCAGTTTACACCCTCACCAACAGTGGAGAAGGGTTCCTTTTTCCCTCATGACCCTTCTAGCAGTTGTTATTAGTTGATACCTTCATAGCCGCCACTCTTCCTGGAGTTAGGTGGTATCTCAGAGTTGTTTTCATTTGCATATGTTTGTTTGCTGCTTCTATTTCTTCATCTGAAGAGTGCTTGTTCACTTCACATGTTCAACGGCTCGTCCTTGTTAGTATAGTGCTGAGTATTCCTGCCTGTCATTTCATATGTTCATTTTTTGGATTGGGATTTTAAATTTAGGGAGTCTAAATTTTTTAAGTTCTTTGTTTATTCCAGAGACTAGGATTCTATTTGAAGAACAACTGATACAATTTTTTTTCCATGTTATGACTGTCTCTTTACTCTGTTGGTGGTTTAACTTGTTGTGCAAAACCTTTTTTAACAGAGATAAATCCCAGCTGTTGATTCTTTGTCCTAATTCACAAGTGACAGAAATTTTGTTTATGAAGTCATTTCCTACACCAATGTCTTCAAGAGTCCTACCTAGCCACTCTTTCAATAGATGTAGAGTTTCTATTTTAAAATTTAGATATTTTATCCATTTTTATTTCAGTTTATTACAAGGTGAGAGATATGGGTTTATTTCCAATCTTTGGCAAACTGAGACCTATTTTTTTCCAGCACCATTTATTTAAAAAGCTATCTCTCCTCCAGTAAGGATATTTGACTCCTTTGTCAAAGTTGATATGATGTGGTATAGCTGAACTTGTTTCTGTGTTTTCCAATCTGTTCCATTGATCCTCAAGTCTGTTTTATTGCCAGTACCAGTACTGTTTTTATCACAGTAGCTTTGTAGCATAGTTTCAATTTGGAGGTTGTGATACTCTTTCCTTTATCTTCATTCCCTAGAATTGTTTTTGCTATTCTAGGCCTCTTCTGGTTCCAAATGAATTTTTAGAAAATTTTCTCTGACCCAGTGAAATATGCCATTGAACTTTCAATGAAGATTGAATCTATACAGTAGTTTTAGGAGTAAGGTCATTTTCAGTATTTTGGTTCTTATTACCTAGGAATAAGGGATGCCTTTCCACTTTCTGATGTACTCTTCAATGTCATTTTTAAGAGTACTGTAATTTTCAGAATAGAGGTCTTCTACTTATTTTGTTAGACTGATTCCCACGTGTTTCATTTTTTGAATGTCATTGTGAAAGTAATTGTTTCAGCATATTCTATCTCAGTGAGTCTTTTGTTGGTATACAAGAAGGCTATTGATCTTTGAGAGTTGACTTTGTATCCAACTACTACACTGAACCTTGTTTTCATATATATATTTTTTTTTTGAGACAAGGTTTTGCTTTGTAGTTCAGGCTAGCCCTGAACTTACTATGTAGCCCAAGCAAAACTTGAACTCACAGCAATCCTCCTGCCTCTGCCTCTTGAGTGCCAGGATTACAGGCATGAGCCACCATACCCAGCACTGTGGTGCATGATATTTATTGCTTATGGACATGAGTCAGCACACCTGACATTGTGTTTACTGGGGTATGTGGTTACTGGGGCCCAAACTCAGGACCTTGCACTTGCAAGGCAGGCACTGGAAACACTGAGCTAAATCCCTAGCCCTGAACCTGGTTTTTAAATCAAGAAATTTTTGGGTGGAGTTGTTGGGTCTTCTCTATAGAGTATCATGTCATCCACAAATAACGATAATTTAACATCTTCTTTTCCTAACATTATTCCTTTTATTTCTTTTTCTTGTCTGATTGCTATTACTAGGGTTTCCAGAGCTATACTGAATAGGAGTGGTGATAGTGGACATCCTTGTTTTGTTCCTGATTTTAGTATGAAAGAACTCAGTTTTTGCTATTTAGTATAATTATGGCTGTTGGTTTTTCATAGATGACCTTTATCACATTTAGAAAAAGCCCATCTATCTCAACTTTCTGTAGGGTTTTTATCATGAGTGGGTGTTGGATTTTGTTGAATGTTTTTTCTACATTTTTATTATATGGTTTTGTCCTTGAGTCTGTTAATACAGTGTATTACATGTATTGACTTATGTATGTTGAATCAATCTTGCATACCAAAGATGAATTCTATTTGGTCAGAGTGTATGATCTTGATGATCTTCTGTATTTGGTTTGCAAGAATCATATTGAGGATTTTTGCTTCCATGTTTATTAGGGAAATTAGCCTGTAGTTCTCTTTTTCAGTTAGGTCTTTCTCTGCTTTAGAAAGTAAGGTAATGTTGATTTCCTAAATAAACTTGGGAATATTGCTTCCCTTTCTATTTCCTTAAAGGTTTTTAGAAACAGTGGCACTAGATCTTCCTTAAATTTCTGTAGAAGTCAGCTATGAAGCTGTCAGGACCTGGGTTTTTCTTTGTTAATAAGTTTTAAATTACATTTTCAATTTTATTGGCTGATACTGGGTTGCTGAAAATTTTTATGTCTTCTTGGCTCAACTTTGGTCATTCACATGTATTAAGGAATCTGTCCATTTCTCCTGTTTTCCATCTTATTGGAGTACAAGTTCTTGAAGTAGGAGTGGACAATCTTCTAAGTTTTTGCTAGATCAGTTGTAATTATATCCTTTTCATTCATAATTACATGGATTTTGGTCGTTTCTACTTTTAATAAAGTTGGCTAAGGATTTGTCAATTATATTTATTATTTCAAAAAAACAGCTCTTTGATTTTTTTATCCTATTCTCTTGGTCTCAATGACATTGATTTCTCCTCTAGTCTTTATGATTTTCTCAATTGTTTTAGCTTTGGGTTTGTCTTGATCATCTTTTTCTAGGAACTTGAGGTTCAGCATTTGGCTTTTTATTTGAGCTCACTCTATTTTCTTAATATGGGCATTCACTGCTATGAATTTCCTTTGTAAGACTGCTTTTGTTATGCCCCATAAATTCAGATATGTTTTAATGGTGTTATTGTTTGAATAACTACCTGATTTCTACTTTAATTTCATTTGTAATTCATTGGTTGTTCGAATGGGTGTTGTTCAATTTCATTGGCTAGTGAGGTACTTGGAATTTCTTCTACTGTTGATCTCCATTTTTACTGCATTGTGGTCTAACAATATACACGGGATAATTTCACTTGATTTCCATTTACTTAAGCATATTCTGTGAGCTAGCAGATAGTCTATTTTGGATAATGACCCATGTGCAGCTGTAAAGAGTATATATCCTGATTTTTTCTGTAAACATATATTAATTCCATTTGTTCAAAAGTTTGGTTCAGCTCTAGTATCTCATTGTTGTTCTTCTGTCTAGTAGTGACAGTGGAGTACTGATGTCCCCCAGTACTATTAGAATTAGTGCTTATGATTTTTCATGTCTATTAATATTTGTTTTGCACAGTTATGTGTACTAGCATTTGATAGATATATATTTATGATTATTATCTCTTCCTCTTGGGTTGTTCTCTTTACAAGAATGTGACCTTGTCATTCTTAATATTTTTTTGGTTTGAAATCTACTTTGCCTGAAAATAGGATAGCCACTCTTGCTTTTTTATAGGCTCCTGTTGCATGGAAAATTGTTTTCAACTTTTTACTTTCAGTCTATGAATTTCTTTTTGAATTAAGTGTGTTTCCTGAATACAGCATACTGTTGGATCCTCCTTCTTAATCCATTCTGCCAATTTATTTCTTTTGATTGGGGAATTGAGGCCATTCACATTGATAGTTATAACGATATATATTGATTTATTCTTGCCGTGATATTTTCCTGTTGTTGGCTCTTTTTTTTTAAATTTAGATTCCCTTTCCATTTAATTTCTTGCCTGGCACACTGACTTCACTTTGTTGAGCCTCCCGGAGTTGTGACCTCATTGTATTCTTCTAGGATATTGTTTAGAATTTTTTGTATTGGAGTGTTGGTTTGGTGTTCACAAAATTTCTCAGGTGTTCTTTGTCATAGAAGTATCTTATTTCCCTATCAATTTTGAAAGATAGTTTTGCAAGACACATCAGTCTAGGTTGGGGATTATTTACTTCTAGGGATTGGAATACTTCAGGCTCTCCTTGGCTTGAGGGTTTATGTTGAAAATTCCAGTGAGACTCGGATAGACTTTCCCTTGTATGTGATTTGTTTATTTTCCCTAACTGCTTTTAGTATTTTGTTCTTCTGTTTGGTTTCTGAAATTATATCACTAGGTATGGATTACTTTATTGACCATGGCAAGTTGGAATCCCATATGCCTCACATTCCTATATGACAAATTCTTTTCCTCTATTTGGGAAATTTTCTGTCATTATTTTTGTGAACAGTGATTTATTTGCACTATCTCCTGTTTATTCAATCAGTTTTACAATATTCCTCTTTCATCACCAAGCAGCTGTTGGATTGATTTCTCATTTTCTCCTGCCTTTTTAAAGAAATCTTTCTTTTCCTGGTCACTAACTGGACACTATCTACCATTTCTGAGATTCTTTTCTTGCCTTCATTGATCCTACTGTGTAGACTTTCAACAGAGTTTTTAATCTCCTGGATTTCTATTTGAATCTGTTTACTAGATTTCGTTTGTTTCCTATGCTGGGATTCCATCAAGTTCCTGAGCTCATCTATTTTTTTTTAATCTGTCTTTCCCCATGATCGCTATCTTTTTGCTCTCTGAGAAATTATTTCTGATTTCATTTTTTCCAGATCTTCTTTTGTTTCCAGTTTAGGGAGGGGTGGATGAGTTCCAGAGTGAACAATTAAGCCACCTTGGACAAAGTTATACAGTCAGCAAGAACAATAACATCAAACACAGTTTAGTAAATGACAGATTGTGGTAGACAGTATTTTGATAACTTTAGATCCATAAATTAGACTTATGGTTACATCAAAATCAAGGACCTACCAGGAATATATTTACAGTTACTAAGCCCTTCAGTATAGTGGTTTTACTCTTCAGAGAGAAGACATATAGAGTGTTGGTGGAGGAAGAAAGAGAATGGGAATAGAGCCGGAAGGCAAAGGCAGGAACAACAAAGGAGAGAAGTGACAAAGAAAAGTGAAGTAAAAGGAAAGAACAAAAAATCTGACTGCAAAGCAGGATTCTACTATGATTGGTACACAACCTGGGAAGCAGCATGCAGAGTTGAGCCCACTGGTCTCAGTGAACCAAATTCAGTCCAGTGAAATTCATTCAGATTTCTGTCTGCCAGGCCAGACTCCATAGGATCTTATTGTGGGTCCTGTTAGGGGTCCCAGCTGCCTCTTCCCTGCAGCATCTCAGTAGGAGAAATCAGTCCCAACAACTCACCAACTACTATAATCTGCTCCTTTCTAGCTCTCCAGGTGGGGCTCAGCTCTTGGGAGGTCCTATAGAGGGGCAACAAAATGGAATTTAAGCCAAGACAATCAAATTTTCTTCACTCTCTCAGTTAGCTTTAATTGTCATGGGCAGTTTTAGGAGAGTCTCTCTTTCTGCCATTCACTTCTGTTCCAGCTCTTAATAGTAATTTTAAGGCCAACAGTGCTTCTACTGCATGGATCCCATGCTTTCTCAATGTGGTGGATAGGATGTGAACAGTCAAGTAGCCTAGGGCACAGAGGAACAGGAACTTGGGGGTGTAATGATCAGGCATGGTGCTCTTGACATTTTTTTCCCAATGGATGTTAAAGATTTAACACTATTATTTTCTCTTTCTTCAAACATGTATATCTGCAGCTTCTATTGACTCCTCGTCTCTGTCTCTCTCTCTCTGTCTCTGTCTGTCTCTGCCAAAAAATGAAAAGAAAAGGAAAAGAAAAATAGTATGATGTTTTCATACAGGGTGCTACTCTCACATAAGGGCCTTAGAGAATGTTGTATATCACAGAAAATATGCCAGCCATTACAGAGGAAACTGAAAATACATGTGCAGCAATCTCAGTGGACCACTGAGATTACCCAAACAGCAGTTCACTGTGCTAATAAGTGTCTAGAAGTTAATGTCTACCTTTGAGCTCCTCTTGTAAGTGTAAAGGTCAAATGTAAGATGTCTCAATAAATTTAGCATTAAAATATCTATACAAGTTTTTCTTTTCCTGGAGTATACTTTTTTATTGGCAAATTCTCTACATAGAGTAAAACCTTGCTTTGCAATAATAATTTGTTTCATCCTAATCCAAATCATTTGTATATTAAAGCAGAAAGAAAGAGAGATAGATAGATAGATAGAAACCAAGATCAAGACTGAGGCAGAGACAGAACCAGTTGTGTTTATGAGATGTTTGATATGACATACTACTCATCAGTAGTGATGAAAGATATCATTTACCTATCAAGTTAAAATTATTAGAAATGTTTGCTCTTCTTGTAGGACACTTGAAGACCAAGTTACTATCAATCCAAATCAATAGATGAATTATGGTCTGTGGTTAGATTTCCATTTCTGTCAACTCTGTTTTTCCCAAAATTAACAATAGCATAAGGTTTTTATTTGTTTGTTTTGTGATACTTGGGAATGAATCCATGGACACTCTACCACTGAGCTACATTCTCACCCTTTAAAATTTAGTAATGCAAATATTTCTGGCTTATAGCTATGCAAATAATTCCTGACCAAGGCAGTATAAGCAGGCTTTTTTTCTGTAAGGAGTGTGAATCTGTGCAAGTCTTCATTTGAATCAACTGTTTCAACTTGCTGGTTTCCTCAATAATTAATGAGTTAATTAAAAAGTTTGGAAAGTATTCACTTTATATTTATATGAAATTATGACTTATACCCTTCAAAGTTATCTCTTAACTATTTTGGAGCTCTTATGAGCTATACAATAGATTCGTCAGACAGAGCCAGGTAAACTACACTCACTTCATGAGCAGCTCAAGCAGACAGCTGCCTGATCTTGGCTTCTAGAGTTGAATGTGGAATGGCAATAGAACTCCGACTTATTTTCTTTAGGTTTCCCCTCCTAATTGACTCTGTTTTGTTTTTGGTTTAGGTTCATTTTCAGCCAATAAGTTATATCTCCTTGGTGACAGCAACAAATGAGGTCTGATCACACAGCTAAATGATGTATATCTACAGTATCCTCTAATGAGTTAGACATGACAGAAAATATGTTTTTAAAACTTTTTGGTTTCTTTATAGATTTGAAATTTTCATGTGTACAAGGAAGAAGAGCATCTCTGGTATCTGAATTAGAGACATTTTTGGTTGTGCTTATTTTTTGTGTGTGTCATTCAACCTGTATTGAAATCTGAGTGGAAGCTATGAACTCTTTACCTACTGTTAGAAAGACCATTTACCTTTAATGTGTTAGCGTATATTTCAGGAGGGTATAAACAGAATAGATAACAAAGTCTTTTAAATTAAAATTAGAGTATTGTAAAGACCAGGCATGGTTTCAGGTACATTGGGAAGAGCCGTGACGAAGAAACACGTACAATTCTGCTTTTCCACCAGCAGAAGTTCTTGGGGTTTTTTGTTGTTGTTCTTCAAATCACTTGACACTCATTGAAGATTTAAAAGAGTTTTGTGTATGTGGTTACAAGTAATCGTGGTTATTGCATTGAAATCCAAAACTCTTAAATATTTAAAATTTATTTATTTGAGAATGACAGTTCTCATGAATGAATGTACAGCATGCTATCTTAAACATTAATATTATCAGGAAATCCATTTTGAACCTCTCTTCCCTTACCAAGATCTGTGTTAGAATTAAAGTGTCACCAGATATAAAATAGCATCATAAAGGACAAAGGTTGAAAAGTGAATTTTACTTGCCCTAGTTTATATATTGTTTGTTCTTTTCTTTTTTAACAACCAGGGATCAAATTCATGACCTTGCCCTTGCAAGGCAGGCACCAGAACCAATGAACTAAATTCGTGACCCTGTAATAAATTTGAAAGGATAATATTAAAAGCTGCTAAAAGGTGTTAACATTTTTGCGGTTTGCTCAGTTTAGATGGACTTTCTCCCTTTACTTAATAATTAACATTTTCACTGGCAATGTGAAAGTTTAGTCTCTCTGAGGTGAGGAAGCTTCCTAATTTTCCTGTGACTGAGAGATTTCTTGGATTGAAATTTTCAGTGGGACAGTCATAGGGAACTAGGAGAATTGTTTACTCTGTTTATTTTCTGTGCAATCTGCATAAAAGCTAAGACTGTGACTGACATGAATAATTTTATATTTTCTGTGTTAATGTTCTTAGTTACAAAGTCAAACTGACCCTGAGTTCAGCCTCAAAAGCACAGTGATCCTCCTGTCTCTGCCTCCCAAGTGCTGGGATTATAGGCATGAGCCACCATGCCCAGCACTGTGGTAGGTAGTGCTGATTGCTGGTGGGTGTTAGTCTCCATGCCCAGTATTGTTGTTTGTGGTTACCAGAATCGAACCTAGGTCTTTGTGCTTGCAAGGCAGACACCAAAACCACTGAGCTAAATCCCCTGCCCACTCTGTAGTTATTTTTAAGTGTTGCATTGTTGCTTTGATTCAGTAGCTAACCAAATACTATTTTTCAGGCACCCATTTCCTATTGTAATCAAATTCCAAATCTGCAACAACTCTTTTTTGATTTTTATCTTCTAAATATTAGGTAAGAAATACAGAGGAAAAACCTAAAAAACTAAAGCGTTTAGGTCATCTTT